>ML284171.1:0-34819 GCA_005239495.1 Nicotiana undulata
CACGAATTTGGGCAAAAGGTGGCGGCTAGGGTTTCCTAGATCTAAAATTCGTGGAGTTTGAGGTGTTTTTGAAGGATTTGGTTTGGAGATATGGAAAGAGGAGAGGGAGACGATGAAATGGTGAAATTTTTGGGGTGTTTGGAGGACGGCCGCTACCGGTGGCGAGTTTCGGCGGGCGGCAGACGCCGGTGGGGAGTGTGGGCGGCAGAGGAGTTTGAGAGAGTGAGAAGAGAGAGTGAAAAGGAGAAGGAAATGGGGAAATGGGGCAAAAATTTGGGTATTGGGGGGTTTAAATATTTGGGATGAAGAATGAATGAGGGCCGTTGGATCAAAAGGCTATGGATGGATGAGATTTGGTCTTACTTTCACTTAATGAAACGACGTAGTTTTGAGGTGAAACTACGTCGTTTTGAATTCTTTCTTGGCCAACCACTTAATGGACTGGGCATGGCCGAATTGGGCTCAAGTTTTGGGCCAGTTTGGCTCAATTTTAATTAAAATACAATAGCCCAACTCCTTAACCCCTAATCATCTTATTTAATCCTAGAAAATTATATAAGTAGAAAGAAAATCTATTTGGGATATATAATTTAAAGATGCCAACTAATGTACACAAGTAAAAGGTAAAAAATATTTTTTGGTATTTTTAATAAAGAAATGCAAAATAAAAAGTGCACAAACAACTGAAAATCATCGAAATACTAGTATTTTTAAGGGAGTTAAAAGCATGCAAAAATTAGGTATTCACAAAAATCGCCCAAAAAGCTTCTCTCCGGTCAAAAATTGGAAGAAAACTCGAACTGCTCGTTATATATATTTATTTTCACGCGTTTTACTGATCCCAATGGATTCCTTGTGAAATTCTAATCAATTTAGTATTTTGAATCACTCAATTTGACCTCATAATGAAGGCGATATGTAGGTATTAAGATTTGTAAATAGTGCAGGTTTTTAATACGCCGTCAGGGGCAATTTCTAATTAACCTGAAAATCTGGGCAACCTTGGTAAAATGGCCATAAAATCCTCATACGGTGCCTAAATTCGATGATTCTTTTTGTTACGGGTCCATAATTACGATACAGATCTAATAATTCATTGAAAGAAGTAATAGGAGCTCATTTGTTCAATATAATATCATTTATTCTTGAAGAAACGACGCCGAAGCATAAGAAAAACGAGCACAACGCAGCCCAAACCTATCCAAAACTCATCCCGAGCTCTTTGGGACCCCAACCAACAATACCAACACATCACATATGATCATTCAAACTTAGTTTCACTCTCAAAACACCAAAACTAACATCAAAACACCAAATTTACATCGGATTCAAGCTTAAGAACTTTGAAATTTTTTAAAATCCACCAAAGATGCCGAAACTATCCAAAACAACTCCGATTGACCTGAAATTTTGCAGACACATCCAAAATGATATTATGAACCTGTTCCAACTGTCGGAAATCCATTACGACCCCGATAGCCTATTTTCCACTGCCGACCGGAAATCACCAAAAGCTAACTTTCGCCAATTCAAGCCTAATTCTACACCGGACATCAAAGAATTATTCTGAACACACTCCTAAGTCCCAAATCACCTAACAAAGCTATCCGAGCCGTAAAATCCGCATTTCAAGGTCGTTTACCAATAAGTCAACTCTCAGTTGACTTTCCCATTTTAAGGCTATTTTTAAAGACTAAGTGACTGAATTCTCATTTAACCATTCCGATTTCAAGCTTATCAACTCTAACACATCAATAATAGAATAATCGGTCTATGATAAGTCAATAACAACAATTATAATGTAGTTTTTACGTAACGACAGACCGGGTCGTTACAGGGTCGTGACAAGTTGGTATCAGAGCTCTAGGTTGCATAGGACTCAGCGATCATGTGCAGGTTCAGTAGAGTCTCGCGGATCGGTACAGAGACGTCTGTACTTATCTTTGAGAGGCTGCAGAACTCTTAGGAAAAATCTCAATTTCTTGAACTCTTTCGTACCAATCTATCGGTTCTTGAAACCTAAACTCATATTGTTTCATTCTCTCACAGATGGTGAGGACACGCAATACCGATCAGGGTGACCAGACACCAGCTAGATCCACAAGGGGTCGGGGTCGTGGTGGAGTTAGGGGACCGGACCGCGTAGCAGCCGGGACAGTATCACATGATTCCCCTATCATTCAGGACCAGGTTCCCGCCTAGGGTTCTCCAGCGGGACAAGCTCAGGAACCGACAATGCCTATTGTTATTCCGGGTTTTTAGGAGACTCTTGCTCAGATATTGACAGTGTGCACCAGTTTAGCTCAGGCAATTGTTATGTCTACTACTGCCACTGCAGCTCAGGTCGGTGGAGGCATTCAGACTCCAGCTGCTCGGACACCTGAGCATGTTTTACAGGGTATTCAGGCATCGGGGGTAGCCCCAGCCCAGCCGGTTGCCCCCGTTCAGGACTATGTGGTTCCAGTTATGCCCGAGGATGAGCATCGTAGGCTGGAGAGGTTCAGTAGACTTCAGCCTCCGACTTTCAGCGGCACAGAGGGTGAGGATGCCCAAGGTTTTTGGATAAGTGCTAGAGGATACTACGTACTGCGGGTATTTTGGAGACCAGTAGGGTCTCGTTTGCTACATTTCAGTTTGCTGGTGCTTCTTTCACTTGGTGGGAGGCATTCGAGAGGTGTAGGACAGTTGGTTCAGCACCATTCACTTGGCAGTGGTTCTCCACGATCTTTTTGGAGAAGTATGTTCCTCAGTCCCACAGAGAGGAGCAACGCAGTTAGTTTGAGCAGCTGCGCCAAGGAGAGTTCTTCCAGGGCATCATCATATCAGGGTTCTTCTATGCATGGTTCGTACGGTGGTTATTACGGTGGAAGGGGTTCTCTTCAGTTTCCATCTCCAGCTCCAGGTGGTTGTTATGAGTGTGGAGAGTTCGGACATGAGGGGAGGCAGTGTCCCTGTCGCCCTAGTAGTTCATCTCAGCAGAAGGTTCAGCCCTCGACTTCAGCCCCAGTCACTTCACCACCTACCCAGGCAGCCAGGGTGGTGGTCAGGCAGCTAGTGGCCACCCTAGAGGGGGAGGTCGAGTAGGTGGAGGCCAGCCACGTATTTATGCACTTCCAGCTAGGCCTGATGCTCTGGCCTCAGATGCGGTGATTACAGGTACTATTTCAGTTTGTCACAGTGATGTTTTGGCTTTATTTGACCCTGGTTCCACGTACTCTTATGTTTCGTCGTATTTTGCTCACTTTCTGAATATGCCCCGTGAGTCTTTAGTTATGTGTGTTCATGTTTCGACTCCGGTGGGTGATACTATTATTGTGGACCGTGTGTATCAGTCGTGTCTTATATTTATTGGGGGTCTGGAGACCCGAGTAGACTTGATGTTACTCAGTATGGTTGATTTTGATGTGATTCTTGGCATGGATTGGTTATCCCCATGTCATGCGATTCTTGATTGTCAAGCTAAGACTGTGACCTTAGTTATGCCCGGAGTTCTGAGAGTTGAGTGGAGAGGGTCTATAGAGCATGTACCTAGTAGAGTGAGTTCTTATTTAAAGGCTCAACGTATGGTTGAGAAAGGGTGTGAATCTTATCTTGCTTTTGTGAGGGGTGTTAGTAGTGAGACTCCTTCTATTGATTCTATTCCTGTAGTCCGTGACTTTCCGGATGTATTCCTGGCAGACCTGCCAGGCATGCCACTTGACACGGAATTGACTTTGGTATCGACTTGGTGCCTGACACCTAGCCTATCTCTATTCCACCTTATCGTATGACACCAGCGGAGTTGAAAGAATTGAAAGAAAAGCTTCAGGAACTCTTAGATAAGGGGTTCATTCGGCCTAGTGTGTCACCTTGGGGTGCACCAGTGTTGTTTGTGAAAAAGAAAGATGGCTTCATGCACATGTGTATTGATTATAGACAGCTGAATAAGGTTACGGTGAAGAATTTGTATCCTTTGCCCCGTATTGACGACTTGTTTGACCAGCTGCAAGGAGCTAGAGTGTTCTCCAAGATTGATTTGAGATCTGGGTATCATCAGTTGAAGATTTTGGATTCTGACATTCCGAAGACTGCTTTCAGGACCAGATATGGTCATTATGAGTTTCTGGTTATGTCATTTGGGCTGACCAACACCCTAACCGCGTTCATGAAATTGATGAACAACGTGTTTCAGCCTTACCTTGATTCTTTTTTCATTGTGTTCATTGATGACATCCTGGTTTATTCTCGTAGCCAGGAGGAGCATGCTCAGTATTGGAGAGTTGTGTTACATAGGTTGAGGGAGGAGAAGCTTTATGCAAAATTCTCCAAGTGTGAGTTTTGGCTTGGTTCAGTAGCTTTCTTGGTGCACGTGGTGTCTAGTGAGGGTATTCAGGTTGATCCAAAGAAGATTGAGGCGGTACAGAGTTGGCCCAGGTCGTGCTCAGCTACAGAGATCAGGAGTTTCCTTGGTTTGGCGGGATATTACCATCGCTTTGTAGAGGGGTTCTCTTCTATTGCCTCACCATTGACCAGATTGACCCAGAAGGGTGCTCCATTCAGATGGTCTGATGAGTGTGAGGAGAGCTTTCAGAAGCTCAAGTCAGCATTGACCACAACTCTGGTTTTGGTTTTGCCTACTGGTTCGGGTTCTTATATAGTCTATTGTGATGCTTCTAAAGTTGGTTTGGGAGTGGTATTGATGCAGGACGGTAGGGTGATTTCCTACGCGTCGAGACAGTTGAAGGTGCACGAGAAGAATTACCCAGTGCACTAGAAGAATTACCTAATGCACGATCTTGAGTTAGCTGCCATTGTCCATGCCTTAAAGATTTGGCGGCATTACTTGTATGGGGTGCAGTGTGAGATTTTCACTGATCATCGTAGCTTGCAGTATCTGCTGAGGCAGAAGGACTTGAATTTGTGTCATAGGAGGTGGTTAGAACTTCTAAAGGACTATGAATTAACTATTTTGTATCATCCGGGGAAGGCCAATGTAGTGGCCGATGCCTTGAGTCACAGAGTAGAGAGTTTGGGGAGTCTAGCTTACCTTCCAGCAGCAGAGCGACCTTTAGCACTTGATGTTCAGGCTTTAGCGGGCCAGTTGGTGAGGTTGGATTTGTCAGACCCTCCGCGGGTATTAGCTAGCATGGCTTCCCGGTCTTCTCTTTATGATCAGATTAGAGCTCGACAGTATGATGATCCGCATTTGTTAATACTTCAGGATAGGGTCCGTCGGGATGATGCCAGGGATGTTACTATTGGTGATGACGGAGTTATGAGGATGCAGATCCATATTTGCGTGCCCAATGTGGATGGGCTTCGAGAGTTGATATTAGCAGAGGCCCACAGCTCGCGGTATTCTATCCATACGGGTGCCGCGAAGTTGTATCAGGATTTGAGACAGCAGTATTGGTGGAGGCGGATGAAGAGAGATATTGTTGAGTATGTAGCACGGTGTCTCAACTGCCAACAGGTCAAGTATGAGCACCAGAGACCAGGAGGATTACTTCAGAGGTTAGATATTTCGGAGTAGAAGTGGGAGCGGATCACTATGGACTTTGTAGTTGGGATTCCACAGACTTCGAAGGATTTTGATGCTATCTGGGTCATTGTGGATAGATTGACCAAGTCCGCGCACTTCATTCCTTTCAGTACTTCTTATACTTCAGAGCGACTAGCTGGTATTTACATTAAGGAGATTTTCCGGTTGCATGGAGTTCCGGTTTCTATTATTTCTGACAGAGGTACTCAGTTCACATCTCAATTTTGGAGGGCCGTACAGAGAGGTATGGGTACTGATGTAGAGTTGAGCACTGCATTTCATCCTCAGACCGACGGGCAGTCGGAAAGGACTATTCAGATTTTGGAGGACATGTTGCGTGCTTGTGTGATTGATTTTGGTGGTTCATGGGATCAGTTTCTGCCACTAGCAGAGTTTGCATATAATAACAGCTACCAGTTCAGTATTCAGATGGACCCGTATGAGGCTTTATATGGTAGGAGGTGTAGATCTCCGGTTGGTTGGTTCGTGTCACGACCCGAAATCCCACCCTTCAGGCCGTGACTGCGTCTAACGTTGAACCCGCTAGACAAGCCAACTTGCACAAGTAATCCTAACAATTTCAACCCAAGTTAACAGTAATAGAGTCAAAACCTTTCCAAACTGAACAGAATAACAAGCACCTTAAAATCCTTAGCAGCGAAAGTGTAATGAAAATTCGAAATGCAAAGTGAAATAATAAAATACATAACGTCGCATACCCAAAATCGGGGTATCACAACTCATGAGCTATCTAAACAGAGTGCTAAATACAGAGTCTGAAAAGAAATACATAATTGTCTTTGGAGCTACAGAAGAAATAAGACAATAGGAGAACTAATGAACAGGAGAGACTCCAAGGTCCACGAACGCCAGCGGTATATTTGAAGCTCGGTGTGGACTGAAGGTGACTCCCTCAGAGCGGTCCACTGGGTCCGAAAACGAGATTTGCACAACATTGAGAAGTGCAGTGTAGTATCAGTACAACCGACCCCATGTACTGAGTAAGTGCCGAACCTAACCTCGGCCGAAGTAGTGATGAGGCTAGACTTGACAATAGTGATAACCTGTCCTATTCTACCGCAAGTAATAGGGATAATACAAGGCAGAGATAAACAGACAAGTAAAGGATACGGGAACAGTAAAGGGGAACAAGTGAAATGAAGCTGTTCAATTGACATATAGAAGTAAAAAAGGGAGGCACTTTAACACAATAGGTAACGAAACAAGTATAAATACCAGACATGTAAATAATGGCACGACATCACCCTTCGTGATTTTACTCTCTTCCTCACAATGCAATGTACAATGTAAGGCAATATAAATCATGGCACGACATTAACCTTCGTGCTTATAATCATTATGAATCATGGCACGGCATCACCCTTCGTGCTTTACACTCTTCATCACTATGAAATGTAATCAAATATCATGGCACGGCATCACCCTTCGTGCTTTACACTCTTCCTCACCAAACAAGGACATATATAATGGCAAGGAGTACATCATAGTGGAAATACATTTCAACATCACCCGGCAAGGGGAAAACATCAATCAATATCACAACAATTGCCCGGCAAGGGTCTCAACTATAACCAATCACCTCAATTGTATACTTAACACTTGGATTCTCAATTGTATCAACACTTCTTAAGCTCAACAACCAATACTTTCAACACGAATAATTTACCAAGTAGAGCCAACCTCATAATATGATAAACATGGGAGAAATACTACGATTTCTATCAAAATAGAATCGCGGGCATGCTTGACACACATTGCATAGGTACTCGTCACCTCACCTATGCAATGAACATGATAATCACTTAGCACATAGCAAATAATACCTATTCCCTCACCAAACTTAGGCAAGACACTTACCTCGAGTCCAAAGTATAGCAATCAACCCTCTAAGACCGTCTTTCCTTTATAATCCGACTCCGAAACAACGATATCTAGGCATAATTAATTCAATAATATCAATAAAGACTCAATAACACAATCCCATAGCCTAGATATTCAATTCCTATCATTCTTCCAAAAATACCAAAATTCGACCCCGGGCCCGCTTGGTCCAAACACGAGGCTCGGACCAAAAACCGATCACCCATAACCCCACGAGTTCAAATATATGATTTGTTTCAAGATCCGACCCCAAATTGAGGTTGAATCACCCAAATTTTCCAAAAAACCTAACTCTATCCAAAACCCCTAATTTCTACTTGATTTTATGATTTTAGGCCTAGATTTCTAGTGATTATGGAAGAAAAGTGGGAGAAATAGGAGTTAAAATCACTTACCCAAATGGTTATGGAGGAGAACTAGCTTAGGAATCGCCTATGAGGTCTTGGAGAAGAAGAAATTGGTGAAATATGAAAAAAATTCCCGTGTAAGTATTCTGTTTTTGAGTAAAGAAATAACTGGGCGAAAATTGTTCTCTGCGATCGCGGAAGAAGGGTTGCAATCGCAGAGCTATACGATTTCCTACTATGCGACCGCAGAAGGAAAGATGCGATCGCAGAAGAGCCAGTCCACAGACCTCTGCGATCGCGGAGGGAAAGGTGCGACCGCAGAGAGATACTACCCAGCCCCCACCTGACTCCACTGACACACTATGCGATCGCGGAGGACGATATGCGATCGCATAGTGCAACCCAGCTACCCTTTCACCTAAGCCTAAGCGATCGCGGATCAAAGGCTGCGATCGCAGAGAAGAAAGCACCAGACACCAGAAACCAGTCCAACACACCAGAAACCAGTCCAACACACCAGATTTTCACACTTTTACTCACCCCGTTAGCTACCCGAAACTCACCCAAGCCCTCGGATCTCAAAACCAAAAACACACATGACTCCTAAAGTATCCTACGGACTTATTCAAGCATTTAAATCACCAAAATATCATCAAATTCATCAAATTAAACCTCAAAACTCTGAGAATTTTCTTAAAAACTTCATAAGGCTTAACTTTTCCAATTTTGATCCGAAACACGTCATTTCAAGTCCGTTTTACACCAAATTTCACAGATGAGTCAAATAACATATATTAAACCTCTTCCAGGATCCGGGACCATAATACGGGCTCGGTAACACGGTTTTCACATCAAAGTTCATTTTCAAAAACCTTTATTATTTTCAGAAAATAATTTTCTTTAAAAATTCATTTCTCGGGCTTGGGACCTCGGAATTTGATTCCGGGCATACGCCCAAGTCCCATATTTTCCTACAGACCCTCCGAAACTTTCAAATCACGAGTCTGGGACCGTTTACCCAAAAAGTTGACCAAAGTCAATTTTATTCATTTAATTATCATAAAATTTCATTTTCATTAATTTCAACATACAGACTTCCCGGCTACACGCCCGGGATGCGCACGCATATCAAGGTGAGATTAACGTAGGCTTTCAGGGCCTCATAACACAGATTTAACTAGAATTACCTAGGATAACCTTTTGGGTCATCACAGTTCGAGCCCAGTGAGGCTAAGTTATTGGGCACAGATTTGATTCAGGACGCGTTGGAGAAGGTGAAGTTGATTCAGGAGCGAATTCGCATGGCACAATCTAGGCAAAAGAGTTATGCGGACCGAAAGGTCCGGGATGTGTCTTTTATGGAAGGTGATAAGGTACTGCACAAGGTATCACCCATGAAGGGTGTTATGAGGTTCGGAAAGAGAGGAAAGCTGAGTCCTCGGTTTATTGGTCCTTTTGAGGTACTTCAGAAGATTGGAGAGGTGACTTATAGACTTGCCTTGACACCCAGCTTGTCGAGTTTTCATCCGGTATTTCATGTGTCGATGCTCCAGAAATATGTAGGTGACCCGTCTCATGTTTTAGACTTCAGCACAGTCTAGCTCGAGGGTGATATGTCATATGAGGTAGAGCCAGTAATAGTTTTGGCTCACGAGGTTAGAAAGTTGAGGTCCAAGGATATATCTTCAGTGAAAGTACAGTGGAGAGTTCAACCAGTGGAGGAGGCTACTTGGGAGACCAAGCGGGAGATACAGAGAAAATATCCTCACTTGTTTGAGACTTCAGGTATGTTTCTAGACCCGTTCGAGGACGAACGTTTGTTTAAGAGGGGGAGAATGTAATGACCCGGTCTGTCGTTACGTAGAACCTGCATTATAATTACTGTTATTGCCTTGGCATAGGTTGGTTATACTATTTTTGATGTGTTAGAGTTGGTAGGCTTGGAATCGGAATGGTTGTAGTGAGAGTTTAGTCACATAGTCTCTAGAAATAGCCTTAGAGTTGGAAAAGTCAACTGAGAGTTGACTTATTGGTAAACAACCTCGGAATATGGATTTTATGGCTCGATAGCTTCATTAGGTGATTTGGGACTTAGAAGTGTGTTTAGAATAATTTTGTGATGTCCGGTATATAATTAGGCTTGAATTGGCGAAAGTTAGTTTTTGGCGATTTCCGATCAGCAATGGAAAATAGGCTATTGGGGTTGAAATGGAATTCTGGAAGTTGGAACAGTTTCGTAATTTCATTTTGGATATGTCTGCAAAATTTTAGGTCAATCGGAGTTGTTTTGGATAGTTTTGGCATCGTTGGTGGATTTTAGAAATTTCAAAGTTCTTAGGCTTGAATCCGATGTGATTTTGGTGTTTTGATGTTAGTTTGGTGTTCCGAGGATGAAACTAAGTTTGAATGATCATATGTGATGTGTTGGTATAATTGGTTGGGGTCCCTACAGGCTCAGGATTAATTTCGGGAGATTAACGGACACTTCCGAACTTGAAACATTTGTTGTTTTGCTGGTGTGTTGCAGGGTGTAATTTCCTCTATGCGATTGCGGGGTGTCTTATGCGATTGCATAGGCCAGTGAGTGGGGGTCCAAGAATTTGTTCTCTGCTATCGCACCTGAGGAGCTGCGATCGCGAAGTAGAGGGAGTGCAAGTTGTGCGATTGCGTATGAGGGGGTGCGATCGCACAAGGGTCTTGGCGCGTGGGGGAAGGGTAGCTGGTACACTGTGCGATCGCGTGCACAGTGCTGCGATCGCGTGAGGGAGTGGAGAAGACACTTTGCGAACGCGCCTGGGAGCGTGCGAACGCACAGGGTATATTATTAAAAATCTGGGCAGAATATAATTAAACCCTTCCGCGACCATTAACCCTTTTAACACCATTTTTGAACGGGAAAAGAGCTTGGAGGCGATTTTGAAGAGGGAAGTATTTTTGACCCTAAAACTCGATTATAGGTGATTAAGGAACATAATATCAGTGTTTAATTCATGAAAATCAGTAGAGAAAGATGGAGTTAGGGCTTGAGATTATGAGACCTTTAGGAGATGATTTGAGGGGTCAAACGAACTCCGATTTTAGCGTTCTTTATATGTACGGACTCGTGAGATGATGAAGAACATTTTGGTATAAAATTTATCGAGTTCCAAGACGCGAACCCGGGGGTCGGGTTTTGGCTAATTTCGGGTTTTGAGCTAAAATTGGTATTTTTCAATTGGAATTCATTCCTTAAGCATAATCTGATGATAAAGATCTGATCTTTATAGATTTGGAGCGCTCGGAAGTTGATTTGAGAGGCAAGCGCATTGCGAAGTAGCTTTTTGGGCTAGTTTGAGGTAAGTAATGTCTTTAAATCCTATCCTGAGGGTATGAAACCCCGGACCTTGCATCCTTTCACGGATTTTGGAATGCAAAGATTGGAACTTTGGAAATATATCCCTTTTTAGGCAACTATTGAGTTGCGAAACCGATTTTTAAGCCTATTGTTAATAGTAATTATATATTTTGATATGATTTGGTCTGTAAGCCATGTTTGGGGCCTAGTGCCGATCTGGTTACCCCTTGGGGGATCTTTTTACTATTTTACTCACTTGATATGTTATTATTTTCACTCAGTCTTTTCTTGATAATTATTTTGACACTCAGAGTATTTTGATATTATTTATTGAAAATGAAACATTGTTTTTGGGTCGAGAACCCAGTATAATGATGGCCCGAGTGGCATCTTGAGAGTGTCTGACTGAGTAAGGTCGCGAGCCAATGTTGTGAGGATGTTATGATATGAGAGTGGCCGAGGGCCAATATTGTAAGTGATTTATGCCATGATGTGGCTAGTTATAGCGCCTGGGTTGTAGGAGCCCCTCCGGAGTCTGTACACACCCCTAGTGAGCGCAGGTACCTACTGCGTGCGAGTGATTGCCCGCGTGGCTGATACTGAATGACTATGAGGTTTCCCGCTGGGCTGATACTGAGTGATGGTGAGGTGCTGAGGGAAATGTTATGAGAGATGATTATGGCCTGAGGGGCAGATTTATGATGATATTTTACTGAATTTTTGATTATGATTCACTTCATTTTCAAACTGATTTTACTGAGCGTTTTACTGAGAAATATTGGAAAATATACTTGTTTCAAAGGATTTTTCTGAAAATTGGTTTTTGAACTTATGTATATTGTATTGAGACTCGATGTTTTACTGTTTGTGGATTGGTGTTTTGTGTTGTGTGTTTCATATACTTCATACTGTGATTTATTTTCATTACTACTGAGTTGGCATACTCATCATTACTCTCTGCACCCCTGTGTGCAGATCCAGGTACTAGTGCAGAGCAGTAGCCATCTTTGTTCATTAGCAGTAGCTTACGGGATTTCGAGGTAGCTGTCCAGCGTCCCCAGTTTCTCCATTTCCCTTCCTTTATTAGTATTAGTATTTAGTTCATAGACATTGCTTAAGACATTAACACAGTTAGTTATTTCTTAGATGCTCGTGATCGGTTGACTCCATTCTTGGGGGGAATTGTTAGACTGTTAGCTTATATTATTGGGGCGTAAAGACTTAAAGAAAATATTTTGTACTTTGTTTGCTGTTTGTTATTGAGTTGTGAAATATTATAATAGAACGAATGGGTAGTGATGTGATGGTTGACTAGCCTAGTTCCACGATAGGCGCCATCACGACTTGTTAGGATTTGGGGTCGTGACAAATTTTTAAAAAGTTACTATTATAAATGAAAGGGAAAAACTGCTGACAGACTGAAGAAATGGAAGATTCAAGTGAATGAAAATTAAAAATTAAATTTATATCTTAAAGCTGGAAAAAAAAAGAAATTTAACTGCATCTAAATAAAAAATAATTATAAGAGAACTCAATACATTTGGAACAAAATCATCAAATAACTTATGTATTAATATTTTAGCCTACATCAATTTTACAATTAAAATAAAATATGATATTATTTTGGTTATAGGTAAAAAATTAATATAAAAACTAATTAAAATTTATAGTAGGGAAGAGAATGTATAAAAATAGAGATAGTGTGAGGATACTTATACCTTAAATTAATTTAAAAATAAATAAATAAAAAAGTTAAATTATATTTAATAATATTACAATACATTTAATTGATATAAAAATTCATGATGAGATGATACACGCATAAAAATATACCAAATTTCAAGTATAAAATATTTCTATTTATTAAAAACTATTAAAAGAATAATAAGCAAGACACTAATTTAATTATTAAGCTAATAAAATATTATATGATAGTACAATAATATTCAATAATAAATAATACAATAACTATAAGAAAAAAACAAAAGAAAAAAGAACTTGTGTACAAATAATGTGATGAATAAGACATATTTAACTTTTAGATAAAAACAAAGTGATAGTAAGAAGTTTGTTAAAATAATATGATCTATTGTGCTCAAACAAGATAGATCACAACATGATATGTTTAGTATACTTAAATATTGACAGCAAAATGAAATGCAAGACTAAAATCAAGGGGTTAGGTTGCTACAAATATAAAAAAAAAATAGGTTATGCACTACGAGATTTGAACAATAATTTCATATCATACTTCATTCTAATGTTATATAATTTTGATCTAAGAGGTTTATATTTTAAGGTTATTTGCACATGATTCAAATAACCTACATCATAATTTAATATGATTTGTGTCTGCGCATCGCACGGGTACTAATACTAATTACCATTAACAAGTAAAACGCCAAAGATTGGGATGTACATAATACTTTGCAGAATTTTAGTATCTAAGCTTGCCATAATTTCTTAGGCAGTACTCATACTATTGGAGTTTTCTTTTTCTCCCTTTTCAAGAAGGTATTGAAAAATTAGTAATATCTTAAAAGGTAATGTTTATTTAGGTTGGAAAAACTTCTCTTTAAAAAATTATTTACATTTACTTATAATTTAGTAAGTTATTTTACAATTAATAGAGTCAAACTAGCTGTTGGAGCAACATCTATATAAACATGGTCTTTGAAGAGCTAAAGATACACTTTTTAATACAACCGCCTGAATCATCTTCTTCCTTCTATATGTTGGGTTTCTTTCTTGAGTTTTCTGCTAGTTCTGTTCCCAGTTTAATAACTAGAAGAGTTTGTTGAATCCTAGATGATACATCTAATTTATTTATCATTCGGTGGCCGAAATATCCTTAAGGACAGTGTCCTTGACACGCCTCAAGCTAATTCTTATTCTTCATAACCAATGTTTCCAACAAAAGGAACAATAGTCACTGTCTCACCATCCTCATTTTTTGACATTTTAGGGCCATAAAATTTGAATTCCGCCCGATTCATATATTTTCGTGTGCTAGCTCACGCCTTTCTGCATGGGCCCGGGCCACCGGAACCGAACCGCCTAAACTTTTGCCGGACCATAAAAAATGACCTAAGGAATAATAGTCACCGCCTCACCATGATCGTTTCTCATTTTTTGGCGTTTTAGGGCAATCAAATTGGAATTCCGTCCGATTTCAGATTTTCGAGCCCATGCCTTCTGCATGGGCCGGGGGGAACCGGACCCGGACCGTCTAAAATTTTGACGGACCATCAAAACGATCTAAGGAACAATACTCACTGCCTCGCTATGACCGTTCTTTTTTTTTGTGGCATTTTAGGGCCATAAAACTGGAATTTCACCCGATTTCTAGATTTTCGTGTACCAGCCCACTACTTCTGCATGAGCCCAAGCCACTGGACCCGGATTACCTAAAATTTTGCCGGACAACAAAAAACGACCTAAGGAACAATAGTCATCGCCTCAGCATGATCGTTACTTATTTTTTTGACGTTTTAGGACCATAAAATAAGAATTTCACTAAAACCCACACCTTTTGCATGGGCCAGGCCATCAGACCCGAACTTCCTAAAATGTTGTCGGACCATAAGAACGACTTAACTACTCATACACTTATAAAATCTCAACATATTTGTTATTCCCACCTGTCCAATGTCCGAAATACTGAAATCAAAGTTATTGTTTAATGAAAAGATATCATAGACCATCAGTTTATTTACAAAAATTTCAACATTGACTATTTCATACGAGGGATCCAAAAGACTCAAGATCCTAAATATGAAGGATTCTTTCAGTATAAAATACTAAAGAAAAAAGATTTAGGTGAATGACTATATTAATTAACTTTCACTTCCTGATTTAACTAATGATAAGTTTAAAACTCTCTGCCTAGAGACAGAAACGGATCCACGAATCGAAGTTTAAGGGTTTCTAACCTAATCTCAAATTAACATATAATAATAATTGAGTTCATAGATTTTAGTGGATTTCTTAGTATAAATACAAGATCTACGCAAAAATTACTAGATTCTCAAAAGCCTATATACATTGCTCTAGATCCCTTGCCTAGAGATAAAAGAATCAAATACCATTTATTGTTTCTATTCGTTTTCTCTTCTTTTCTTCTACAGTTCTGTTGGGAGAGGAGGTTACAGGTCGGGCGATCAAGATGCAAAAATGAACTCATAAAACTCAATCAACTAATTATTGTTAATTCTATATATCAATTTTCTTTCCTCTATACTCATGACAAGAAAAAAAATATTAAGGAATTAAATAAAGCAACCCCAGGCGTATCAGAGAATGCTATACGTGTCCTTCATCATTTGTATAATAAATTTCAAAAGGATTAAGGCTAACTCATAGTGTTAGGAGTCGTTTGGAAGGGAACAAGTTATTCCAGAATTATAATACAAAAATTAAACAATAACTGAATTGTTTAGTGAATGTATGTTTATTAGAAGATGTTTGGTTCATTGGACTAAAAATGGGATATATGAGGTATAATATAAATATGTGTTTGATGTATATTAGATAAGTTAGAATAAATTTTTATTTTAAAATTTAACCTTGATTGTATGAAAGACTTTGGGGGAAGAGCCGTGGAGAAGTGCATCTTAGTCATTTTAGAGTTTATTCTGGGATTAATTATGCCACCTTTAATATCAAATAAAATAATACTTAATTGTGGGATTAATTAATCCCGTGATTGCTAATCACAAATTCAATAATTTTAATCAAACGCGGGATAAACTAAACTTGCATCAAATTCGAGGATTATTATCCCTTATTCCATATCAAACAACCCCCTAAGGTTTAGGATTTAATTCAAGTTTTTTTTTAAATTCGTGTCGTATATCAAATAGGATAGCTATATACACATTTATGGCCTTTCTTTGCCTCCTTCCCATTTCCAGAATGTTCCCAAGAATTTTACATCCCAATCAGAGAAATGCTACACCAAAAAGTCTATCTACCTCGTCTTTTGTCTTATTTCTTCTTTGATATCTCTTTTTTTCAAGTTGCCATCCCTAAATCTTCAAGACATAACCAAATCTCACCATTTCTGGCAACATTTGAAGAAAATCACCAAGAGGAAGACTAGTAATGGAAGAGTCGACCAAATCACATGAAGATTTGGTGAGTCCTAGCAAAGTTCAATAATTTAATTCAAACTCCCGCTTGAACCCTAGTTCATCTATAGAGACACCTTCATTTGGATACCTTGAGAAACACAACTAAATCTCAAGCTTCACTTCTCACAGAAATTGATGGATATTGAAAGTGGTATCCCCAGCCCTAATTTTACCTTTGGTACACCTGATACCACTTTTTTTTTATTTGCCTCAATTTACTCCTAGGCCGAAAATAAACTTCATTGTCGGTCAAGGACCTGGTATAGTAGAAGAAATTAAAGGAAAGAAAATGAAGAAAATTTTAGAGAATAACAAGTTGAAGAAGAGAGGTTGTCAAATAGGATAGTTATATACACAACTCAGCCCTTTCTTTGTCTCCTTCCTATTTTCAGAATGTTCCCAAGAATATTATATCCTTCAATCAGAGAAATACTACACCATTTTTGTGAAAAAAATGTCTCTCTATCTCGTCTTTTGTCTCATTTTTTCTTTAATCTATTTTTTGCAACCTGCATCCCTAAATCTTCGAGGCACAACCAAAATCTCTCCATTTCGGACAAGATCTGAACCAAATCATGCTTGGAGTTAGACTAGTCACGGAAAGCTGACCAAATCAAATAAAAATTGGTAAGTCCTTGCAAAGTTCAACGATCAAATTCAAACTTCCACTCACACCCTAGTTCATCTCTATAAATACCTTCAACTGGATACCTTCAGAAATGCAACTACATCTCAAGCTTCCCCTCTCACAAAAATCGATTGACAATGAAAGTGGTAGCCCTAGCCCTAATTCTACCTTCGGTTCTCCTGAGATCCCTCCTATTGTTTTTCCTCAATTTAATCTTATCCTAGAAATATATTTCGCCATTGATCAAGGACCTAGTATAGAAACTCTCTCTACTTTTATCTTTTTTATTTTCCTCCCATTTTGAATGTTATTTAAATTATTTGATTTATTTTCTCAAGTTAATCCTTCGATCCATGGAGGACAAGCTAGTAGGCTGCTAAATTTGGAGACTAAGAAGGTAGATCTCTTAGAAAAGTTTATAGCATTAGAGAAAAAAAGTGAAAAACTTTTAGTTGGTGTATAATAGTTCAAGCGCGTTTCTGGCAGTTGGGGCTTTTCCTTCTTTTTTTTAAACTGAAAACTCTAACATGTGTGTTGGCATTAAAAATCTTTAGGATGTGCATGTTTTATTTTCTAATCAACTTGTTTCGTTCCCTGAAAGGACAAGATTTGTTGTGCTATATAAGATGAATTATGTTATTTGTATAACTCACGACTCTTTGGTACATGAGGTTGGGATATTAATTGATGCTGAATTAGCAAAAGCACGTGCCAAAGTTAGAGCTAGGATTGTGATTGAGGGTGATGTTGGAGTTGGGGTTGTTGAGGTTGAGTGTGTGTTGATAAGTGCAATGTACTTTTTGGTAGAACTAATATTATCATGGACTAGGATCCTTTTACCATATGTGTTGATGGGGCCTCACTTTAGTATTGCATTACTTTTTACCATTGTTAGGATATATGAAGACCATCAATTCAAGTTTCAGATTCTGATACCACATGTAAACTGTAACGACTTGATCGGTCATTTTGAGCATTTGCGTTTCGTTTAACTATTTGAAGCCTTGAGTAGCTCCGTATGATATATTATGACCTGTGTGTATCGTCGTTTTTGGTTTTCAGATGTTTCGGAATATGTTCGGAAGAATGAATTTCATGTTGGAGGCAATAAGTTGAAAGACTTGACCAAGTTTGAATTTTTAGTATTCGACCTCAAATCGGAGTTTTGATTATTCTTTTAGGTCCAGATGGTGATTTTGGACTTGGGTGCCTAGAATTTCATTTGGAGATGCCTAGAAGGTTTCGGCACCAATTGGCGAAAGTTGGAAATTTGAAGGTTTTGAATGTTCGTAGGTTTTACCGGGAGTTGACTTTGATGATAACGAGTTTTCATTGTGGTTCCGGAAATTTCAGTAGCTTCATTATTCCATTTTGGACTTGTATGCAAAATTTGAATTCACTCCGATTTGAATTGATATCGTTCGACACAAGTTTTGGAAATCGTAAGATTGAAGAATTGCTAAGTCTGAATTGGGGTGAAATTCGTGGTTTGAGCATAGTTTCATGTGAATTTAGGCCTCGACTAAGTTTTTATCGTGTTTTAAGACTTGTTGGTATGTTTGGTTGGGGTCCCGGGGGGCCTCGGGTGTGTTTAAGGTGTTATCAGATCACTTAGGGCTACTTTGGATGCTGGTTTCTTGTTTTGTTCTTCGCATTCACGAGGAGACTCTCACGTTCGGGAAGAAGGATTTGGCTATTGGGATTTTGTTCGTCACGTTCATGAAGAGACTCTCGCGTTCGCGAAGAAGGAATTCTTGCTCTCCGTTGTCTGACTTTGGAGCTTATGTCTTGCAATCTATAAGGAATTTGGAGATGATCCAAAAATAAAAGTTGTAGACCTTCATTTTTAATTTTCAAAAAATCAAACCATTTGTCATATGGAGTTTTATAGAAAATGTTATGACCATTATACTAGAAGCTGCCTGGGAAGAGTTTGGAAATGGCTATTGTGAAATTTGTTCATCGCGAACGCGAGGGGATGGTCACGAACGCGAAGAAGGAAGTTTGGGAAGTGTTATAAGTCTTCTATTTCGGACCTTTGGGCTATTATTTCGTATTTTGAGTTGGGAACCTCGGAATTTGGCGATTTTGGAGAGAATTTTCACCAGGAGGATTGAGGTAAGTTATTCTAACTCGGTTTTGGTTAAATTACACGAATTCACTGTTGTTTTTATCATTAAATTAGTATTTTGGGTTGAAAATGGTAGATAATTTTATAGACTTTAATTGAGGATTTGAAAGCCGAGTTGTGGTCGAATTTGAGTAATTTTGGTATGGTTGGACTTCTGATTGCATGGGGGTTCGGAATTTATAATTTTTGTCAGATTCTAAGACGTGGGCCTCATTGTTGACTTTTCGAGCGGAGTTGAATATTTTTTATAAATTGTTAAATTGTAAGCATGGGAGTGTATTTTGATTAATCTACATGTTGGTTGAAGAGTTTTGGATCGTTTGCTCTTGGAATTGAGGAGATAGGAAGGCGTTCAAAGGTTGATGCGCGCGGAATGCAATTTTGGAAGTATTGTTTAGCTTGATCAGTATTGGATTCTGCTTGTTCGAGGTAACTAACACTTCTAAATTTAGAGCTGAGGGTATAAACCTTGATTATACGTGCTAAGTGATTTTCTTGGAGGTAACGCACATGCTAGGTGATGGGCGTGTGGGCATGCACCGTAGTAATTGTGACCCAATCGATTCCGTAGAGCTGTGTAGTCAATTAACTTGTATTTTTCATGTGTTAGAGAAACTGAGATGTGACTCATGTTAGAAATCATGCTTAGGAAAATAGTGGTATTATTGGGACCCACTAAGGTCATTTCTGCTGTCGAATTATATGTTCAAATTGTAATTTTGTACTAAATCATATTCATTCACTGCATATCATATCTCAGCCTCTACTTTATTGATACATCATCTCATCATTTTGGGCTAGTTTCATTACATTGTGAGCCCGAGAAACTGGAGAGATTGATGGATGAGTGAGGTCGAGAGCCTGATTGTGAGTGATATTTATGGGATCGGACTGCACGATATATCATGTTCTATTGATTTATGCCTAAATTTGATTTATTATAGCACTTGGGCTGAAGGAGTCCTCAGGAGTCGGCGCGCCCCCAGTGAGCGCAATTATTATTTATATTTGGGCTGGATTTGACCTAAACATTTAAATTTGGGATGGATCTTCCATGGGTTGGATTTGCCCAATGAAGTACTGAGTGATTGGATGTCAGCCACTATTTATATTTGGGATGGATCATCCCTAGGCTGGATTTGCCCTATACAGTACCGAGTGACTGAGTGATTATTTATTTATACTTGAGATAGATTTTCCCTGGGCTGGATTTGCCCTAAACTGTATTGAGTGACTGAGTGCGAGGATGGATCTTCTCTGGGCTGGATCTGCCATGTATAATAAGATTGAGTACTCTGAGAGTGTCAATACAGGAGTTCATCACTATGTTGCATTGCTTAGACATGCATACTTGATATGTAGGCATAGAGAAATATTTTTCCTCTTGCCATCTGATAATGAAATTTTTTATCTGTTATTGAAATTTTTGAGAAAAATTACAGTTTTCAGACTTATTCATATTTTCGGTGATTTCGGCAAAAGATTGAGTTTTACTGTTATACTTGAAAAGAAAATGTCTATTTTCCCGGAACTTTCAACGAGCTGAACATCTTTATTGTTGAGTTATTACTTGTGTTGCTTAATTATATTAATAAGACCTGTTGTTGGTTATTGGTGTTGGAATCTGACCCTTGTCCAAGCTCGTCACTACTTTCAACCTAAGGTTAGGTTTGTTACTTATTGAGTACATGTAGTCGGTTGTACTCATACTACACTTCTGCACCGTGCGTGCAAATTTTGGGATGCTGATGTTGTTGCGTATGGCGGGAGATAGCATTGAGGATGTACATACGATTTGGTCACAACTGCCTCTTGTTCTTGGTAACGTTATATATATATATATATATATATCAAACAAATAATGTATTTTTATTTCACACCAGCTTTGTAAATTCTGAATCTTAGAAGCTCATGACTTGTACTACCAATACTTGGGAGTGTATCGGATAATGAAATTTCTTATATGTTATTGAAATTTTTGAGAAAAATTACAGTTTTCAGACTTATTCATATTTTCGGTGATTTCGGCAAAAGATTGAGTTTTACTGTTATACTTGAAAAGAAAATGTTTATTTTCCCGGAACTGTGAACGAGCTGAACATCTTTATTGTTGAGTTATTACTTGTGTTGCTTTAACTATATTAATAAGACCTGTTGTTGGTTATTGGTGTTGGAATCTGACCCTTGTCCAAGCTCGTCACNCTATTTTCCCGGAACTTTCAACGAGCTGAACATCTTTATTGTTGAGTTATTACTTGTGTTGCTTAATTATATTAATAAGACCTGTTGTTGGTTATTGGTGTTGGAATCTGACCCTTGTCCAAGCTCGTCACTACTTTCAACCTAAGGTTAGGTTTGTTACTTATTGAGTACATGTAGTCGGTTGTACTCATACTACACTTTTGCACCTTGCGTGCAAAATTTTGGGATGCTGATGTTGTTGCGTATGGCGGGAGATAGCATTGAGGATGTACATACGATCTGGTCACAACTGCCTCTTGTATCAAACAAATAATGTATTTTTATTTCACACCAGCTTTGTAAATTCTGAATCTTAGAAGCTCATGACTTGTACTACCAATACTTGGGAGTGTATCGGATATATTATCATTTATTTTCTCAGTAAATTGCATTAAATTGGATTGTTGTTAATTGGCTTACCTAACGGGTTGGGTTAGGCGCCATCTAGCTGGATTTTGGGTCGTGACATAAACTTAAATATTTTAAGGCATATCAGAATCTTGAACATGATAATCTTACACATAATCGTTACAGAAAATATACCTGAAGCGGAAGCCATTATAGTGAAGCGAAAGCGTTAATTGAAATTGGTTTCTCGGTCCTCGCCCTAACTTTTGTTACAAAAGCTGTCAGTGATAGAATTGTGGGTAGAAGAGTAGTAACCATAATGGGTGGAAAGAGGACAAATTTATAGAGGTTCTTATTTAATCTGATACCTCCATCAAATAACTGATCACTAACGAAATTTATCATTAGTTAAATTTTAATTAAGGGCCTTGAGTTTATTGGGCCACATACATAATTAGAAAATATCCAACATTTAATTGTTTATATTAATCAAGTGGAGATTCTTACTCCTAATATTCTTGTTTCGGTCATAGGAATTTTCGCAGGGAAGAATGCATGCCTGAGAGGTGGAGCTCATCCTTGAAAGAGAATTTGGAGTTTGTCTTTTTGGAGTTCGCTCGGGATTAGTTATCCTCTGGCTGTTCATCCCACGACTCTTGTTTTATTATTTTTTGTGAAAACTTTTAATACTTTGGGTGTGTTTGGTATGAAGGAAAATGTTCCTTGAGAATGTGAATATTTTTGCATGCTTTTAATACTAGTATTTGGATGATTTTTAATTGTTTGTGCATTTTTATTTGCATTCCTTTATTAAAATACCAAAAATATAATTTTATTTGTGTATTTTAGTTTGCATCTTTAAATTATATATCCTAAGAAGATTTTCTTTTATTTGTATATTTTTCTAGGACTAGTAAGATAATTAGGGGGTAAGGGATTGGGCTAGTATATTTTAATTGAAATTGAGCCAAATTAGCTCAAATTAGAAGCCCAAATATCTCACTGATCCAGTCCAAATGGGGCTGCCAGGGAATGGTCCAAACGACGTAGTTTTAGATTGAAACTACGTCGTTTTTGTTAAGTGATCAAGATCAAATCCTGGCCACCAATTTTCTTTGAATGGCTTCTATTCAATATCTTCAAAGGTATTAAAAGCCTAAAATCAGATTTTTGGCCCTCATTTGTACACCCAACCCAAACCCTAAACTCCTCTCCTCACTTTCTCCTTTCCTCTCTACCGCGACAGGCCGTCCACGGCGGCGCCGCCTGCCAGAATTCGCCACCGGCGGCGGCCAGCTTCGGAACGAGCCCAAATTTTCACCATCTCCTCGTCTCCTCCTCCTCTTTCCATATTTCCAGTCTAAATCCCCGAAATCCTCACCAATATCAACGAATAAAGAATAATCCGAAACCCTAGGCCCTATTTTTTTTTGAAATTCTCCGCAAACCAAACCATCTCACCCCATCGATACCTACATCAACGGAAAGTGCTCTTAAAGACCTACCTATTGATGCCAACTTCACCCGAAACTCCGGCGACCACCCTTTTCTTTTCTTCCTGTTTCTTCTTCTTTTTCGACCAAAGGCACTTGTTTCTTGTTGGCAAGACGCTGGAATCTATTGGTTTAGCGTCTGCCAAAAAGAAACATGCGCCTCATGGTCGGACGGCCACCACTTGACATCCTCGGCATCGTCTCAATTATCGATTCGACGCCGAACGCCCCGAACTTGGTAAAAACCTCGAACCCCTATTCTTTCCTCTAAAGTTTTATTTTTTCTGTTTTTGTGTCGTTTTTTTTGTAGATTAAGTTCTGTTTTTATTTTTGTTTTGTTGAACCTTCACGTTTAGTCTAATTTCTTATTTTGCCTTTGTTGAATGTTAATCGTTTTGGGGAATATGTTACCGTTAATACAGGTTGTGCCTAACTGTCGTGTTTTATTTACGTCATTGATCATTGGTATTGGTAGTCGCTTGAACTGAAGTCTTAAATCCGTCATTTCATGACCCTTTTTATTTTTGATTTCGATAGTTCTTAGGATTAAAGTTTAGTTTCCGATAATCAAAGATTCAGTTTGCTTATATTAGTATGTTTGTTGTTTGGTGATGATGTTTAGTCGCTCGTTAGGAGCTTGAATCACCAATCGGATTGCAGTTTCGGGTTGTTTTGATATCATGTTTCAGTTTGAGTTAGTAGTTAAAGTGTTTAAAGATCTAGTGTTAGTCCTAATTAACTATATTAAGTTTGAAGTAGTTATTTAGTATAGGTAGTTATATGTTTAAGCCTTTTTTGATTCCTACTAGTTGACTCTTAACCGATCTTGTTTGAATTACTAGCTTTTTGAACTAGAATGAATCTGAATTCTCTTTGTGAACTAGTTAGCTTTGGATTTGGTTTGAGGGACTAAGAGGAAAGGGAAAGAAAGTGAGGGTACTTGAGTGTAGGGCCTTTGTTTGGTTGCTTTTACTGTTCGGGGGCTGTTTTGGAGTATAATACTCCAAATTTCTGTCCACATTTGGTAAGAAAAACTGTTCATTGGGCAGATTTTTGGTTTTGGACAGATTTTTGGTCAAAAATCTATCATTTTTGGACAGATTTTTGGCCAACAAAATCTGTCCCAAAGTTCTTTTTCTCATATATAAAGATGAGGTCTTTACACTTTATGGATACTTCCATACATCTTGAGAATTGCTTGAAGACACAAAACAAAACAAAAAAATCAGCAACTACATCACTCTTTAGTAAGCTGAAATGGTGAGCTTTGTGAGTAAATTTTAGAGTGCAAACCTTTGAAAAAATATGGGTCTTCTTTAGAGTTGTTTCTGGGTTCTTCTCTAAGTCTTCGGGTTATTTTTTCAAACACGAATTTGTTGTTGTTTCGTTGCTGTTTCCGTTGCTTTTTGTTGCTGAGCTTCCATCTTTCATTGTCGTATTTATTATTCTGCGACCCAGGTAACTCTTTAATTTTATGTTGCAGATATTTTCACATTAACAAGAGGATTTGAACTCATCTTGATTGCGGGGAGCATATTATTTAGATAAATGAGTTCTAGCTAAATTTCTTTATTATTTAAATATACCTTGTTGGAGTTCATATGTAAAAAATGAATCCTTGACTGTTCAAACACTCTTTATTCATGTGTTATTTGTCTTTACTATCTATTATAGTTTTGAAGCATATAAAATAAGATGTTTCAAGTAGGTTGCAATGTGTTAAAGACTCTTTTTGCACCTTGTGCAATTCTGGCCAGTTTATGATAGGCTATTCTTTAAAGAAAGGAACAAAAGAGTCATGCCTGAAACCTTTATTTATTGTGATAAAATTCAGATTTTACATGTGACCATCTCTGCTAGGACTCTAGATTTTTGGTAGAAAGTGGCTAGATCATAAACAGGTGTTGGGAATTGCTAGCTAAAATAAAGGTTAATGGCTTGGAGCAAAAGAGGCCAGACTCTGCAATTTAGTCCAATAGGCCCAATGCCTTTAAGAAGTCTACAATTTTTTGTACACATTTTCGGAGCCCAATAATGGGCCAAGACAGATTCTGTCCAATAGGCCCAATGCCTGTAAGAAGTCTCCAATTTTTTGTCATTTTTTGTATAGGTGTTGGCCCAATGCCATAACTAAATAAGTAAATTGGTCCACTTTCTCAATAAATAATATGATCCATCTTCAAAATAATACTTACTAGATTAGGTGAATAAATTTATTAGGAATTAGTTAATTTTCATGATGTGTAACGATATTTCAATAACTTAAGTACCCGTTAATTAATTTAAACGCTATGCAACTAGTAATTGCGTCTTAACTTCTTTTTTTTTTCACGGACTCACTTGTGTAGCATGTATTAACATTTATATATATATATATATATATATATATATATATATATATATATGTATATATATATATATATATATATATATACTGAGTGAGTGTATGGTATATAAACTATATTCGATATATATAAATGTATATATATTATAGTATAATATACATACTAAGTGTGTGTATAATATATTAAATATTATTTATTTAAAAGCTTTTATTATTTACTCACATACACACGAATATTAATAAATTTAAAATCGTTTTACGCCCGAAATCGCTCGGAAATATTTAGTTATAATTTATTTCAGTTGGTTAATTAAATATATAATTAAATGTACAAATTTCCGACCGCAATGGTCGAAAAGTTGGAATTTTTTTTAATCAAACATTATTTTTGAACATTATATAAATATTTGATATATTTCCGACCAAAATCGGTAGGAAATCCGAAAAAATTGTAATAAATAATTATTTTTCAAATTAGATAAAAGGTTGACCAAATATTTGACCAGAAACGGTCGGAAATTTGGTAAATTTTCAAAAATAATTATTTTTCGACCATTATTGACTAATGTTTGACCAAGTTCCAACCAAAATCGGTCGGAAATATTAATTTTTTTGCTGTCCCCAAATTTTGTTGACTTTTGCGACCAACTACTCTTATTTCCGACCGATTTAGGTCGGAAATGTTCAGACCGATTTCGATCGGAAAATTTTCGGACGGAAATAGCCTTTCTAGTAGTGATATATATGGCGTCCGCAGACTTTGACTCTCTTTCCTTTTACTTTCTTCAGTACTGTTCTATTCTAAGACACTTGTACTAGAGTTTTGGGTTATATTGATACTCAGCAGTGTTCATGTACTAATTGACACTAGGTTTGGGGTGGTTGTAGTAGAGTTTCAACTACTTTCATTAGATATTTATGAGATTTTTTGTTGTTGAGTTTATTAAAATGTGTCAGGCGCCATCACGACGGGTTCGGAGTTTGAGCTGCAACACTTATATATATTGAAATTTTAACACATATAAAAGATTCAAGATAAATTTACCAATTCGACCTGTAATTCTTTCACTAGATCTACCCTTCCTAGGACGCATCTTGTTATTTGGATTACGTGGGACAACAATTATTAATGTTTCGTCACTGTTTAGTTAAATCTCCGAGCATTGGGAGAACTTGATAACAAGATAATTAAGGAAGTTTATCTCAGGCTTAACGACCTTAATTATGGTCTTTGTTGTATCATGGAACTAAAATAATAGTAATATTTATTTAATCTTAACTCAAGATTATATTTGTGCTTTGTGTCTTAATTATCACTCCTTTGTGGATCATACATATATAACCTTTTCAACATGTGCAACTCAACTGACATTGTGAAATTCACATTCTCTTTATTTTTTTTCTTTTCTATTTAGTCTCTTTTTTCGTTATTTAGTGTTGTTTAACATAAGACATCAACTCATGACCAAAAATTATGTACTGCTTGAAAATTCTTCCATAGTTACGCATCTTTCTCTTACAGCTTGTTTGGATGGTTGTTACCCGTTGTATTGTATCGTATTGTTACTTTGAATACGATGTTTGTTTTAGTTGTTACTTAAATTTTATTGTATCGTATCGTTAAATCCATCCTTACGTAACGACGAAATGTGCCACTTTATGTAATGACGGATTTGGTGTGGTTGCGTCGCTATCTTGTCTTTTTATCTCATCTCACCCTTCACTATTATTAAATAATTTTATTTTATCATTTACTCTACCTTTTTATATATTAAATTTATATCGTATCATAATTTTTCTTTATATATTGCAAAATTTATTCTTCATATTGCTGGTGCATGATATCATGAAACAATGGCAAACGATACAATCTATCCAAACATTGTATTCATCAAACGATACAGTACAATACAATATAATACGATACGATACATTATGAAACGAAGTAAAACAACCATCCAAACAAGCTGTTAACAACCGTTTCAAGTTAGTCAGAAGAATCTAAGGACAACAATTTACTTTTTGTACAAAAATGTATATAAAAGAGAAGAAAATGATTCAAAATTGTGCAATTATATTTCTTATGTGGGGATTTTTTTTTAAAATTATTTTTTGTGTAAAAAATCACCAAAATTGAAGGAAAGAATTCTTTCTATTGGGTTTCCATGAAAAATAAAATAACTCTAACGACAAATCAGGCCAGGACAATTTAGGAATAAGAATAATTGGTCTGATATATGTGTGATAATTAAGTAGGGCCTTAGATAGTCTAATCATGGAAGACAACGTAGTACCCTTTGGATATTTCTGTCCTGTTTAAATCTTTGTATAAAATGAAAAAATTTCACCTTAAATTTTGCAAGCAATTAAGGCGGCGGAAAACAAGGAAAGAGGAGAGGAGGAAAAAATAAAAAAAAGGAAAATAATGTAAGTGAATCCCCTAATTTAGGATACTATAATGGATTTTATATAAATTGTAAGTAAATTTTGTTTAGGACGGGTAATATATAAATTAGAATAATTTTGATAAATAATTTTTAAATATGTTCCCTTTCTCCAAAGAGCAACTTTTTGGTTCATTGCATAGGTAGATCACTAGGTTCTTTTATGTATTTTCATTTGAAAATGAATTTTAGTACGATCAAATGTCTCTATAACAACCTCGTTCGTTTTGATATTTTTTGATTGTTATAGTAAAGTATTATTATAGAGCATATATCTTGTAACATCATATAAAAGTAGATTCCGAGAAAAACTTGAATTATATAGTGATTATTATATAAGGGCATTGCTATAAAAAGGTCTGACTATAAAAGCTCAAGCGAAAATCTTGATTCTATTTGCATAATTTTTAAAATCTCTAAAAAAGCATTTGACAGGCAATGTCAAATTGAATGTCAAGTCGTGCCAAGTAATGCCACCTTAGCATGATTCGAATAGGGGATATTGTTGTTGTTGCATGTTTTTTCATTCTTTTTAATTTCTTTATTTCAATTCTCATTTTTACCATATTTTTGCATTTTTTATTACCTTTTCACTTGTCTCATATTTGTATTTAATTAGGTTCCACCAAATATCAAGTGGAAAATCCACAAATTAAAAGCGACATTCCATTTAAGACTTATTTCGTTGATCGATACGATCACGTTAATATATCAGTTATGATTTAACTTAATAATCATATCGCTCTTAAAGAAATTATGCTATTTATCTGTGATATGACTCAGCAACAATATAATACGAGACAATATTGATGCTCTTTTAGTAAACTAATGGTGTGTATTAACAAAATCCATTTTGTAATATTCTTTGCCCATTGATAATATTTCATATAGTGCAACATTAATCTACATATATTATATATAGTTGTGTGATACAACCTTGGGAAAGTAGATTAAGCATCTTCAGTAACATAAAGTAATCCCTAAGCATCTTAGTTACAAAGTTAGTTCCTTTAATTAGTGGCTTTTAGTAGCTTAATTAATAAGTTAACCTTTAGATAATCCAAGGATAATGATAATGTATAATACTAGACATCTTTCTGAAATTTCATGTGCTATTCCAGTTCGCAATATAGTGGAGGTAACGATAATAAATGAAAAAAGAAATATAAAAAAAATACAAATTCCTTTTTTTTTTTAATAAAAGAAATTGATTCCAATGGCTTGAAGAAATTAAATAGTCGATCACTTTGGTAGAATTCCAAGGGAAAAATAGTCCGACTTTTCTTTAAATGCCAGTATGAAGAAATTAAACAAAATTTGGAAGCAGAAAATTTGTAAATTGAAATTTTAAAACAAGAAAGGCTAGGAGAAATTTTAAATTTTCTATCTCCAGAAGAGGGATTTCAAGATATGACGGGTCTATTTTCTAGAATAGTGACATCAAATGTTAATAATTGATTTTATTAATAAATATTTATTGAATTTTTTAAACTAATATAAAGTTTGAATTATAACTATTGAATTCAACCGAACTTAGGTAATCTTTTAAGTTTGATAAAAGTGATAGAAATGCCTCAATTTTTTTTGTGTTTTACAGAAAAAGATTCTCTAGCACGTGATATGCAATGTGACTCTTTAGTTTTTTTTTTCTTTTTCAAAAAATAAAATAAAAATATATATATATATATATATAATACAAAAGTAATATCTTATGAAGCAAAAAGGAAAAACAAAAAGGGTTTCCCTTTAATTTAATATATTAAAGCTGTTTAGCCGTTTAGGACAGAAAAAATATGAGATTTCTCTACTTTAATAGATCTATGTTAATTTAAAAAAAAAGAGTTATGTACAAAAAGAAGTACTACTTAATTAGCGACACTTCAGGAGTGGCCGCCGTCAAAATCAATTAAGAATGCATTCTTTAACAAAAGAAGAAGCATCATCTTTCGGATAAAAATTGAGAGAGAATTTTGAGATAATCAATTAATTAATTATATATATGGTATTACAATGCTTGTTCAACTAATTAATTTATTACATGTTCTTATTCTAGACCTGTTAAATAGGTCTGACCTGACCCGTTGACTCTTGGCTCGTGGATTTTTAACCGGGTCAATCCGGTTCACTTTCTTATAGGGTCCGGTCCGGATTAGATCCATTAATCAAAATATGTTGATCTGACACGGATTCGGACCCGTAACCCGTGATTCCTTAACCCGGGCCCTAATAGGCTGAATCTAACTTAATTAAAAAAAGTTAAAAACTAATAAATGATAAAAATTTCAAACTTTTATACCTATATACGAACTTGGAATTACTACATGTTCTTGAAGCCGATTAAAACAAAAATAAAAGAAAAATCATTCTTTCAATTACTCGCTCTACTATGGGGTTGAATGGATTTAGTTTCTTTTTATTAAAAATATATGTAATATTTTATTAAAATAAATCTTACTGAGTTGGTCTACGTCCAATTAGTCAATTTCAATTACCCGCTCTACTACCGCGTTCATAAGGGTGGTCCGGGCCGGTTGACCCATGGGTCAGTTACCGGTTTGATCCGGTCTGGTTTAATGGGTCAAAATATTATAGACCGGTCCAGGCCCCTTAAATTAATGGGTTAGTCCGGTTAGGGTTCTATGGGTCACGGACCGGTTAAATGGTTAATTTTAATGGGTTATGTGGGCCGGTTCATGGGTCGACCCGACCCATTTGACAGATCTATCTTATTCTTTCTGTCTCATCTAACAAGAGCAGTCATTTATCTTATTATGAGTGTTACCAATTAGAATTACGGTAGAATGTTAGTATTTAGTCATTCTTAGTTCTCGATTTAAATATAGTGATTATCTATATAAACTCCATCAAACTCCTCAATCAATATCAACAAGATGTCGTGACCGCTTAGGCTTGATTTATTTTGCCATAAAAGAAAGTTGGTTTCGTGGGTTCATTGATTAGTACACTTCCGGTGCTGGTAAGGCCGGGACCGTGGTCGTTCGTCTTCGGTTTGCCGACCGATAAGATCTCTGAGATTGACCAGCCAACTGGGTTGGTTTGGCTATTCTTTTCTATTGAAAAGGAGTCAGTTGTCTGCGCGAGTCACCTTCTTCTAGGCTCCGCTGGACGCGCGGCACAACATTTTCGTTCAAATATATATAGACCGGCCGTACTTGTGGTGGTTCCAAGGATCCAATATGACGAGCCTAGTTTTCTCTATGTTTATAATAAGAATAAAACCCTAGTTGTCCGAGATCTATGCATTCCTAAACGGAAATGGAAGTTCCAATGAAACATACTTTCAGGGCAATATTAATTATTGTTTCTTATAGTAATAGTTGATTATATTTCCTAGGAGGATCTTGGGAGTTCGAAATTAAAGAGAACTTATTGGCCTTGTCAAGAGCAATATTCTACTAATTTTATTTATAAAAAGTTAGAAATGTGGAGAGATCAATACATGTTATAACCTCAAAAACATGCACAAGGTCTCATTGTACATGTAAAAGTTATGGTGTTTACTACTATGTTTGAAAATTTCTGTATAGTACTATTAAACCATAAAAAATACTCATGAAATCTCTCATTAAAAGGTATAATTGTTTAAAAAACACTCATAAAATCTGTTATTAAAAGGTACAGTTATTTTTAAACTTATGAAATCTGTCATTAAAAGGTACATTTGTTTAATCTGTGTGCAGTCTTACGCGATAGATGTTGGATTTGCAATCATTCTAATGCACTCTCGATCCTTTCATGGTTAACTTTAAAAATATTTGATTAATTCAATATACGTAATCTCGACGAAGTAAGTATTTCACATGAGCTCTCTCACTAAATCAAGGATTATTGATTATTGTCGAAGAAAATAACTCTAATATAAGAGATTGCTTCTTCCTCTCTCCATCAAATGACAATAAATCCAACAAGAGAAACAAAAAGAAAATTATGAAAACGAAATGAAAGTATATAATAACGATAAGAAAATGAAGCTGATTCCATTCTTCAAAGCAGCAGCAACAACAACAACAACCACCCAGTAAAATTTTGTTAGTGGAGTCCGGGGAGGATAGAATTTACGCAGACCTTACCCCTACCCCGGAAAGGATAGAGAGGCTGTTTTCGAGAGACCCTCGGCTCAGAGACATTAGATCTGTGACAACAAACCCGAAAAATAATATCAGCACCATGAGAGACAACAAATAAATAGAAAAGCAGTAACACAAATATTATGCAAAAATGTGAAACACAACATAAATCGCTAGCAGGGTTAGACAAAACACTATCATACTCGTCGGTACAAAGAGAAAAACCGGGACAAAGGGAAAAACCGCTCGACTACCCCTTAACCTACAACCTTAATGCTCGACCTCCACACCTTCCTATCAAGAGCCATGTCCTCGAAAATCTGGAGTCGCGCCATGTCCCGTCTGATCACCTCGGCCCAATACTTCTTCGGCCGCCCTCTACCTCTTCTCGTACTTGCCAAAGCCAACCGCTCACACCTTCTAACCGGGGCATCTAGACATCTCCTTTGCACGTGACCGAACCATCTAAGTCGCGCTTCCCGCATCTTGTCGTCCACCGAAGCCACGCCCACCCTCTCCCGAATGTCTTCATTCCTAATCTTATCCAAGCTAGTGTGCCCACACATCCATCTCAGCATCCTCATTTCTGCTACTTTCATCTTCTGGATATGTGAATTCTTGACTGGCCAACACCCAACCCCGTATAACATGGTTGGTCTAACCACCGCTCTATTCTTCAAAGCATATTAAATAAAAGGTTATCAATGACATTCTGGTGAAAAGAAAATTAATTGTTTTCCATGCTTCAGATAAATATATACTTCTTATAAAATGAAAATCCTACAAAAATATACCTAATCTTCCAATATACAGCAATAAATTATTATTTTTAAATATTTGGAACGGTGAATTATATTATGATTATTCGAGTTCAATACATGCCATGATGCTTATCTTAGCATCTAAATTCCCAAGATGGGCCAAAATATTACACAAGTATTGAACGTAGAATGTGTTGGAATTTTAATTCCTGCTTTATCAGATAATAGAATAGATAATCATATATAGGTGATTATAATCAACATAGTATTGCTAATTCTGCCAATATTAGTTCATGAAAACAAAAAATACATCGATATAATAACAACATATCCCGTATGATCCCATAGGTGAAAAACACCTTGGGAAAGTTGGGTATATGCAGACCTTATCCCGATCTTTTGTGAGGTAGAGATGATGTTTTCAAAACCCTCGACTTGAAAATACAAGCAAAGCAGTACTAAGCACATAAATTCATAATCCAAACGAATCCCCTTATAAAATCATATGAACAAATATCTCCCTTTGCCGTTTTAATTTATTGGAGAAAGAAGTCATCATTTCTCATATTCAAAAAACATAGGGGCAGATTTTATAAAAAAAATATTCTGCTCCACATTATTTCTATGTGAATCTTTGATAATGCTGCAGCTGCAAGTAACAACTGTATATATGTCAATCACTGCACGATCCACTTTAGAAAAAGGGCTAAAATTCTTGAAACAGAATAATATATATAATCAGTGGCAGAGTCAGAATTTTTATAGAGAGATTTAGAATATTAAAAGTAAACACAAGAGAACATAAGACCAGGGTTCAACATTTACTATTTATGCATAAAAATTAATTTTGACCTTATATATACAATGTAATTTCAACAAAGGAGATTCAGATGAGCTCCTTTCGTCACCCTAGCTCTGTCCCCGGACATAACAGGCTAAAGATATTCAAAGGTAAAATCTCCAGTTCAATCTAAGCGTATAGATCCATAAGAATTGATAGAAGTCAGAAGAAATAAACGGTGATTTTTTTTATTATATAACAAGAGGCAGAGTCCTGTGGACGGAGGCAAAGAAAACTAATTTTAACACGGAACACAGATATATATTCGAAAACTTCAAATCTTGATCCGCCTCTGCTGGCCGAAATGAGATGAAAGAATAGAAAGGGTAAATGAAGAAAACCAACAATTATTTCACTAAGATATTGTCATGACCCAAAATCTATAGGTCGTGATAGCGCCTGACACCACTATCAGGCAAACCAACCCCTATTTAGTTGAAATATTCTCCCTGCTTAACAATTTCAAAACCGTTGCTTTTGCTTGTATTTCATAATCAATTAAATAAATTTTCGTAATTTAAATATGACGGAGAATCAATTTAGATCAATAAATTAAATTTCAACACATCCCCAGAATCCGGCGACACAAGTACATGAGCAACTTCTAAGAATTTTATACAACTACTACAAAACTCGTCCGAAATGCAAATTTGGACAAAGGATTTAAAATAAAATACAGAACATAGAGGAAAACTCTGTCAGTTGCGGAACACCACCGGATAATGCAGCACGTCAAAGTCTCCACGTCAATCACATCCCAAGAGGGCACCTGTGCAACAAAATGCACAGAAGTGTAGTATGAGTACGAAAACAACGTGTACCCAGTAAGTATCCCGCCTAACCTTAGAGAGGTAGTGACGAGGGGTCCTATAATTCAGTCTAGTCTAGTCTAAGTGAAAATCTAAACATGAGAATCATAATTAATTAATCAAATAGCCTGAGATTAGAAACTTCAATAAATATCAATTTGATCCACATGTTTTCACAGAAATTCTCCTCCTTTTTAAACTGGCAACTCAAAATATACTCAGGCCAATGAACAAGTACGAATCACAGGAAAATACGCAGCATTTATCATACACAACAAATATGCCGAGGGTCGAACGACGCAGACCAACAAAAATAAAATGTGCATTGCCGAAGGATCGAACGGCCCGAACCATAGATGCATCTATTTTTCCCGATCGATTCTATGCGATGGGGTCAACATAATAATAATAATAATAATAATAATAATAATAATAATAATAATAATAATAATAAT
>ML284172.1:0-35297 GCA_005239495.1 Nicotiana undulata
CCCGCTAAGCCCGCGGGCCCGGGTCGGGCCCGGGCCAGGCCCGGCCCACCTGCCACCCTTATCACTACATATGTGAGGGGTTCCTAAGTGTTTACACTTACCCCTTTATATTGGTTCCCCTCGACCCGGTGATCCTCGACTTCTGCAAAAGATATCAGGCCACCCTCGGCAAATCCACCCCTCTTTGTGGCGCATAGTAATCATGTTGTGCTTCTTCTCCAACAAGGATGAGGGGCTGGAGTTACTTTAAACCACCTCATACGGTTGTACCGGCATAAAATATATCAAGGGCTGATCAGGTTTCAACGCCGGGCAACAAAGGCCTTATTCTCGAGCATCAACGAGGATAAGGATCGAGGTTGGATGAGCCGTTTTATACGGGTGAGGACCCGTGACATAATACCGGAGGAGAAGATGTCGTTCCCTGAGGAGTGGAACCTCGATCATAAGTGATAATTTTTTATATTTTGTTCTTCGTGCCTTCTTTGACTTCACCTAATATTCCCTTTTGACATGCATCTATCCTTTGGATGCCTCAAGCGGTACCCTGATCTCGAAGATTGGGTTCGAAAACTATCTTCGACTTCCACTCATGCCGAACGCGCATGGCGTGATTTGGCAAATGGCATATGGGAGGCCAAGAACCACGGTAAGGATCTTCCTTCTCACATTCTGAAACAATTTTGTATTTTGTTCATCACTAATTTTCTTTCACGCAGGCCTGACCAAGGATGCCATTTTGAGGCCCCCAAGTGGTGGAGGAGAAACCAAGTCCCCAGCTTCGAAGCTGGAAAAAGACAAGAAAAGGAAAAGTGCCTCGTAGTCTGAGGACCCCAAGCCTAAGCCTCGAAGGGTGAGGAGGAAAACAATCGCTCTCACGGTTGATTCAGTCCAAAGACTGAGAGACGAAGAAGAGGAAGAAGAGAAAGATGCCTCGACGCTGACGGTCCGACCAAGGAAAGCCATCGAGTTCGCCAAATTTTCCGAGTCGACGGCGGCTGCTGCAACTAAGCCTCGTGATGAGGAGGCTTCAAAAAGGAATTCGGGTATGGATCTCGAATCTCCAGAGGTCGAGATTATTTCTCGACCAACTGCAACTACACCGAACGGGGCCAGTTCCGAGACACAGAAGATCGATCAGAGCGACTTGCTCGGGGCCATGATAACAGGTCAATTGCCTTCACTCCCGACCTTTTATGAGGAGGCACTAAGGGAGGACAGGGAGTTGAAAATCCACGATATTGGCAGAGGCTCTAGTGTAGTTGATCCATTCCGTGATTGCTTTACTGGGTTCGATGATTCCTGCGACATCAGTGATGCTTCGATTCTTCTTGAAGAGGCACAACTTCTCCTTTCTCGGGTAAGTATCGGTCACCGTAATTCTTTTCTTTACTCTTTTTCCTCCAAATCTGACTTGTATTTTATTTCTTGTATAGGCCTCCGCTAAGTTTCGAGTCGACCTTAGCCAGTGTGAGACCGAACTCCAGAAGGTCTTCGAGGAGAGAAACGTTTTGAAGCTAATTTGTGGTCAAAATGACGAAACCATAAAGGACATTCAAGCGGATCTGGCCAAGGCTCGTGAAGAGGATGCCGAACTAGATAAGAAGGTAACCATCCTTTTGATAAAGTATGGACTCAACCCAAATGTGGAGGCTAACACTTCACTATCTCAGTTGCAGCAGAAGGTGGAAAGGATCGAGCTGCTTCGAGGAGAGGTCGATCAGGTCAAGGTTGATTCTGATCGGTGGAAGGAGAGTATGGACCGCGTGGCTGCGGAAAAGGAGACTACCTCGGTCAAATTTTCATCGGCCGAGGTTCTAACTTCGGGGAATTAAAGAGAAAAGCTTGGCCCAGGCCAAGAGGATCGAGGAGCTCGAAGCCGGGCTTGCTGAGGCCAAGGCGGAGATCGAGAAAACAAAGGTCATGGCAAACAAGTCCATTGCCATGTATCGGGCCAATGCTGAGGCTGCTCAAACGCATCTAAGGGAGGCTTCCAATCGGGAGCAATGGAATATTGACTTGGCAAAATGTTGATCCCATAGGGAACCCTCGAGGAAATCCATGCTCGAGGTTTTGGCTTTTCCGAGGAGATTGCCCAAGCCAAAATGCTCGAAGCTGAAGCCATGCATCTTGCCTCCTCCTATGACGAAGATGATGATGAAGAAGGTAGCCAAGGCGGATACAATGAGAGGCCCGAAGGAGAAGATGCTCCTAGAGAAGCTGCTCCCGAAGGCGAGGTCGGCCCCGACCGTAGTTAGGATTTAGCTTCTTTTTTTATTTTCTATTTGTAAGACCTCGATCGGTCTCTTGTACATATTCTTCGAATATATAAAAAACTTCTTTTTGAATGCATCCATAGTTTTATGTTCAAATATATTTTATGCCTTTGTCTTGTGAAATTTTTTGTTGTTATAACTTTACTAATCGAGTGAGTATTAGCTCGAACTAAGAGTAGAACAAACCCTTAGGTTTTTAGTTAAGCGAGGGTAGGTCCCCAAGCTCAGTAATATGTTTGAGATTTTATCTCTGATGGCTTGATCGAAGTGATAACTGCACTACTTTTATAACTAAGTTCGAGTAAATTTTGAACTTAGAATAAAACAAACCCTTAGGTTTTTTATCCAGTAATGGGTAAATTTTGAACTTACAGTAACATACCCCTTAAGATTTTGTGATGAATCTTCGAGCTATATGCAAGTCGACTTTATTCGAGCTCGAAATATTAGAACCCTTAGGTCCGAATTGAATGGGAACAAGGTCTCGAACTCCAAATGTATTGGCCCTTAGGTTCTTTAGATTGGGATGATATGGCCTCTAAAAGATGGCTATTCTTTCCCCTTTCGGCTTAAAGACTTAGTAAAAATTTCTTTATACATTAGCATGTAATTTTTACCCATTAGGTTTTTTTAGGGTCCGGTGTCGATTGAAACCCCTTTTCTTTTTGTGCCTTAGCAAGTTTGTGTAAATATAGTTTGATACCTCTTAAGGGTTTTCGAGGGCTGATATTATCGAAGCCTTTTTGGTTTTTCGAGGGCTGATTTTATCGAAGCCCCTTTTTGATTATTTGCTGAGGGTAGCCTTTTTTAACCGACTTTTCAATGAATTTGAAGGCCTATTGTTTATTGCGTAATTCGTACATCTCCGAGTCGCGTTATTTTGGCTGTATCCTTCAGGTATGCCCCTTGGGCTTATTCCTGATAACATTTCAAACTTGTTCGAAATGTTAGTCCCCGAGAATGGTGGCCTTGGCCTATATATATCGAGGGGTGCCTCTTTGAGGTCTTGTGACTATCATTGATGGCAGTCCCCGAGTATTCGAGGTATATTTTCACTTGGCTCTTGAGCAATTTCTCACAAAATATAAAGTACGAGATTTTCATAGTAGAGAATTTTCTTTGAGACACGAGAGGTTTGATAAAGAAAGAATGCTTATTTGAATAATTTATACATGCGTACATGTTTTGACATCGAGACTCGACTAATCTATATGGACACGGTTCATTCTACCGTTTTTCCCATTGCAAAGTTTTCCCTATCGAGGCCCTTCGACATGAAGTACTTTTCTCGAGAATACAACATCAGAGGGTGATTCCCCCTAGTATTCGAGGTTTATTGCAAAGAATCCTTGGATAATGTTGAATTATCCTCAGGTAGCACATAATTGTTGCCTCATTAAAAACCTCGTCGGAAAAACCCATTTGGGATAAAAATCGATCTAAGGGAAAAAGAGTGTAACGCGTACTTTAAAACCCGAGGTCTCGATGTCTTGGGTTGAACACCTGCAATGAGTTAGCGTCGAGTATATATAAATGAAATAAAGGAAAAAGTCATACCTTAACAATAGTACCGTTTGAGAAGTGATATGTTCCAGTTGTTCGGCAGTGGTTCGCCGTCAAGTCCCTTTTTCGACTATATCGAGGATTTGGTAAGGTCTTTCCCAATTTGGACCAAGCTTCCCTTCATTAGGATATCGAGTGTTAATGGTGACCTTCCTTAGGACTAAGTCCCCGACCCTGAAGTGGCGAAGGTTGGTTCTTCTACTATAGTACCTTTCGATTCGTTGCTTTTGTGTAGCTATTCGAACGAGTGCAGATTTGTTGGTTCAATTCCTCTGTTGCATGTCAAAACCTGGCACTAGGTTCCCCGACCTCGACTGGAATCAAGGCTTTGGAGCCATACACTAAGGAAACACAAGGTCGCTCATGTGCTGGACTTCGATGTTGTTCGATATTCCCAAAGAACTTCGGGTAGAATTTCTCTCCATTTCCCTTTAGCTTCGTTCAACCTTTTCTTCAGGTTTTGGATGATAGTCTTGTTCATCGATTCGGCATGTCCGTTCCCACTAGGGTGATACGGTGTTGAAAATATCCCTTTTATTTTATGATCTTCGAGGAATTTCGTTACCTTGCTGCCGATAAATTATTTACCGTTGTCGCATATTATTTCTGCGAGTATCCCAAATCGACATGCGATGTGATCCCAGATGATATCTATAACCTCTCTCTCTTTGAATTTCTCGAAAGCCTGTGCTTCAACCCATTTAGAGAAATAGTCAGTCATAAACAAAACAAATTTAGCTTTACCTGGGGTCGATGGCAGAGGGCTGACGATGTCCATCCCTCATTTCATGAATGGCCATGGATATAGGACTGACTGAAGTTGTTCTCCGGGATGGTGGATCATCGGTACGAACCTTTGACACTTGTCGCATTTTCGAACAAACTCCTTAGAGTCTTTTTCCATGCTATCCCAGTAGTATCCTGCTCTAATGACTTTGTGAATTAATGACTCGGTGCCGGAATGGTTCCAACAAGTGATTTCATGGATTTCTCGTAGAACATAATTGGTATCTCCTAGTACCAAACATACTGCCAACGGTCTATCGCATGTCCTTCTGTACAATGTCCCGTCCTCGACCAGTGTGGAGCGAGCAACCTTAGTTCGCAGGGCCCTCGATTCTTTAGAGTCTGATGTGAGCTTTCCGTTCTTCAAGTACTCGATGAATTTGTTCCTCCAGTCCCAGGTTAAGCTCATAGAATTTATCTTAGCATGTACTTCTTCAATTACGGATCTCGAGAGTTGGACGACAATCCCCGAGCTGATCTCATCTTCCTCGACCGATGACCCCAAATTTACAAGTGCATCGGCCTCACTGTTTTGTTCTCGAGGTACATGTTGTAGAGTCCATTCCTTGAAATGGTGCAAAGTTACCTACAATTTGTCCAAATACCTTTGCATTCTATCATCTCGAACTTCGAAGGTTTTGTTCACCTGGTTTACCACCAATAAAGAGTCGCACTTAGCTTCAATGACTTCTGCTCCCAAGCTTTTAGTTAGCTCGAGAGCTGCAATCATGGACTAATACTCGGCCTCGTTGTTAGTCAATTTAGAAGTTTCTATGGATTGTCTAATAATGCTACATGTGGGCGGCTTCAAAACGATGCCTAGCCCGGACCCCTTCACATTCGAAACGGCGTCTGTGAAAAGATTCTAGATCCCTGGTGATGTACCTAATTTCATTGAGAGTTCCTTCTCAACTTCATGCACGAGGGTTTATGTGAAATCGGCCACGAAGTCTACTAAATTTTGAGACTTGATGGCCGTTCGGGGTTGATATTCGATATCATACCCACAAAGTTCGATAGCGCATTTGGCCAAACGGCCCGATAGCTCGGTCTTATGCAAAATATTACGGAGTGGGTAAGTGGTTAATACACATATGGAGTGTCATTGAAAATATGGTTTCTATTTTCTAGAAGCGCTTATCAGCGCGAGTGCCAATTTTTCTAAGTGTGGGTACCTAGTTTCTGCCTCTCTTAAGGTCCGACTTACAGAGTAAACAGGAAATTGCGTACCTTGATCTTCTTGAACTAGTACTTCAATTACCGCGATTTTTGATACTTCCAAGTACAAGTAAAGTTTCTCATCTGCCTTCGGAGTGTGAAGTAGTAGTGGGCTCAATAGGTATCTTTTCAATTCTTCAAATGCTTGTTGACACTCCGGAGTCAAGGCGAAATTGTTCTTCCTTTTGAGTAGAGAGAAAAACTTATGGCTTCGATCTGATGACCTCGAGATGAATCGACCCAAGGCATTTATCTGTCCAGTCAGCCTTTGTACGACTTTTACACTATCTACGATGGTGATGTCTTCGATGGACTTGATTTTATCGGGGTTGATTTTTATCCCCCGATTTAATACCATGAAGCCAAGGAACTTGCTCGAACCAACCCTGAAAGCACATTTCTCGGGGTTGAGCTTCATGTTATATTTCCTTAAAATCTCGAACGTTTCCTGCAAATGAGCCAAATGATCCTCTGCGCGCAGGGACTTAACTAGCATGTAATCAATGTAAACTTCCATTGACTTACCTATTTGTTCTTCGAACATTTTATTTACTAGGCGTTGGTAAGTAGCTCCTGCATTTTTTAGCCCGAAGGGCATTACATTATAACAATGTGTTCCATATTTGGTGATAAACGATGTCTTTTCTTGGTCTTCTGGGTGCATTTGGATTTGATTGTACCCGGAATAGGCATCGAGAAAAGTAAAGATCTCGTGGCCGGCTGTGGCATCGATCATGCGATCGATGTTAGGCAATGGAAAAGAACCTTTGGGCCATGCTTTGTTCAAGTCCTTATAGTCTACACACATTCTAAGTTTGTTCCCTTTTTTAGGGACTACAACTACATTAGCTAACTATTCGGGGTATTTCACCTCCCGGATGGATCCTATTTTGAGAAATTTAGTTACCTTGTCCTTTATGAAGGCATGCTTTACCTCGGACTGGGGCTTTCTCTTTTGCTTCATCGGTCTGAACTTGGGATCCAGGCTCAGTCGATGCGTTGTTATCCCTAGTGGGATCCCTATCATGTCTAAATGGGACCATGTAAAACAGTCTATGTTATCAATAAGAAATTGAATAAGCTTTTTCCTGAGTTCGGGAGTTAACCCCGTTCCTAGGTATTCCTTTCACTCGGGCAGGTACACGTTCAGTATAACTTGATCCAGCTCTTCGACCGTCGATTTATTGGCATCCGAATCATCGGGAACAATAAAGGTTTGAGGGGTTATAATATCCTCCTCTTCTTCTTCATCTACTACCTATTTCTCCGATTTGGTCGAGGTTGGGGCGGTGATTGCTATTTGGACACTTGTTTACCTTTGGTGCTCGATATTTATGAGGTTGATAGTGTCGAGATCGGTGTTACTTCATGGACCGCAAACATTTCCTTTGCAGCATGCTGTTTCCCGTATACCATTTTTACACCATCCGTCGTCGGGAACTTCATCATTTGGTGGACGGTCGATGGTACTTCCCTCATGTTGTGGATCTAAGGCCTTCCGAGTAATGCATTATATCTCATGTCGCCCTCGATTACGTGGAATTTAGTATCTTGAGTGGTTCCGGTCACGTTCACAGGAAGGATAATATCCGTTTTAGTCATCTCAGTAGTCATATTGAAGCCGTTTAAGACTCCGAACTTCTTCAACAACACCGACTCGATCTCGTCGTCCTCCATATCATTACCCTTAATGGTGCATGTGTAAGAGGTAACATGCTCATTGGGGTCGGGGGTCCTGTTATATTTGCGTATGTCATTCATACAGAACTTCTTTGGAATGGGCTTTGGAGCCGCACTCGGTGGGAAGGGCTTTTGCACAAACTTCTGCGAATCCATTCCTTTCAAGATCGGTGGTGCCCCCGGTATCTGTTCAACTCGGGAGTTGTAAGTCTCCACCTTTTTATCGTTGGATTCGATTTTATTCTCCCCTCATTCAATTCTCTTGGTGAGCTCCTCGAGCATTTCATTACAACAGGATCGGTCCCTGATATGTTATCGCTCGATCTTTCCGGTACTTGCTCGATACGACGAGTAATTTCCGGCTCGACCCTATTTGGAGCTCTATGCTGATTTTGTAACTGAGCAATGGCGGCTTGTTGAGCCTGAAGAATTTCGAATATCACTTGGAGACTGACTCCTTCGTCCCCTTTTCCCTGTGTACCTCGGCCATCAAATCGGCTTTCTCTGTGTAAGCTTCCCTCGATATCTGTGCCTAAGTTCGCATTCAGAGAAACGTGCGAACTGAAGCCGATTGGGTTGATGGGTGTTACTCCTCCGAGATCATCCTGTGGTACCTCGATTCCTGGAGCAATCACATTTTCGTTTTCCCCGTGAAGTCCGAGGCCATTGTCACCGTGTGTGGATGCGTTTTGTGAGCTTGACATGTTTCAACCTGAAAGCAAAAATTCTTGACAAGAAACAAGCATAAAATAGTATGATTTACCAGAATCAGTACTGAATAATCACTATTATCCTTAGCCCCACGGTGGGGCCCGAACTGTTTACCCTAAAATTTGAGTAACAATTAAACGTGTATTGTAGTTTTAAGGATACGTGATCTAATTCAATACCAATTGATAAACAATAAGCTAGATGAATCAATTAAACAATAAAGTAAATCAAATCGGTGTATCAGCAGTGCGTCCGACCTCGATTCGAGATGACCTCGAGGTTCGATAACATGAACAATGAAGAACAGTAGTGAATAATAATGATCAGTAAGAGAAAATAGAGCATTGCATATATTTCTTATCAGTGAATGTGATCATTTACAAATGAATGGGGTACCTCTTTATATAGTAGAGGAATCCTAAATAAGGTACAATTCTAATAACGGACATAAATCCCATGATTGGTGTCAATAACCGCTTGATTCGATCTATCCGGGATTCCCGCTGAGATCTTCGATCGGTTGCTAATATCTCGCCATTCCGTTGTTATGCTTTACTCGAAGTCGGTCATGCTTGGTCTCATTCTTCAGTGAGCACTTCAATCTTTACATTCCACACTATGCCATCAAGCTCGAGCCAGGTCCATTACGAGCTTACTATCGAAGCAGTTCCTTGTGCCTATGAAATCGGACATACCCGATTTCAACCGTATACAAAAAGATTTCAACTAAATATAGAAATTTCCAGTATTTTTAGCACAAAGAAGTTTGAAGGTTTAAGTTTAACATTGATATTCAGTGTGTGATTTTATATGAGTTCCAAGAACATGTGTAAGAAGAATATCAATGCAATGATTTATCATCAATGATGTCTATACTGTGAATGTAACATCACATATGCAACACCAATATATGTGTGTGAGAGAGAGAGGCAGGCAAGTTTAATTTCCACTGACATTTTGCCTTCTTATTTAATCTATTTATCTTCCTTAATGAACAGTCTTTTTTATGCTTCTCACGATTTTACTTTTTAATTTAAAGTCAAATTTTTTAAATTGGCTATTTATTTTTGTTATATTTAATTTGTGTGTATTGCCTTTTTTAACTAATAAATCGCTGAGTTAAGTGTCGCAAGGTTCAAACCCTGATGAATAATGAGGTTACTCCTTTATCATTTTTCACTTAATACCATATATTTGTACATGGGAGAGCTCAATATCATGACGTGTGGCTAACCTACACGTCATACTTTGTGCTCACACCACTAGATCAAAGCCATATATGATTTTTTTATGCGTTGTTACTATAAGAAACTTAAAAAGAAGTTTAAGCTAGCGTTTGGCTATAGATTTTCAAATTTGTTTTGAAAAATCTGTTTTGGGTGAAGTTTGACTTGAAGATGAAAATGTGTTTGGACATACGTTTTCAAAAACATATTTCCCAAATTTATTTTTGGAAAAACATGTGTATTATGAGGGATTTGGATCAAAACCAGCTATTGAGTTGGTTTTGGTATTTGGGATTTGAGACTTGAGACTTGGGATTTTGCCAAAATATAAGCAAAATTTATGGCCAAACATGTGTTTGCCAAATAAAATCCAAGTTTTTTTGCCAAAATCTATGGCCAAACGGGTCCTAAGGGTCTTCTAACGTTTATTTAGATTCAAACCACCTATTCCGTTAAGACCACTACCCTACGAACGTATTATTTAATCAGCTTTATTCACATTTGGTAAATAAATGACGCATTTAATATCTTTAATGTTCATTGTTATTATTGTCTTATCAAAATTAAGACTTTATAAAATTTGAATGAAAATGTCAAAGATGGATGTATGGCTTAAGGGAGGCTAGTAAAGCCTTGATTTAGGCCCTCAAAATTTTGAAGCTTTTAATATTTTTAGTAGTCGATTTTATGATTTATTTTAGTTTAGACAATATTAAAATTTGTAGTGAATATTTGAAAAGTGCAAAAGTTTTGTAGAAAAGAAAGAAAGAAAGATCATCTAATTTTAAACAATAAATATATTTAAAATTTTAAAATTAAACTACTCAAATCTTCATATTAGTTAATAATTTTTACTACAATATTAAAGGTAATATATTGTAACTGCATGCTAACATCTTATTTATTTAAATTGCCTCTTACAAATGTAGATAATAATATTACTACGTGAAGTTATATGCTTTATGTTATATAAATATATTATAATATAAATCACAAGTACGAGAAAATAACAATACTAACTTTTGTACATGTGTGAATTATAATTTTTTTTTTAAATATAGGTCTCTTATTAACTTATTGAGATGTTGTCACACCAAATTCTAGTCCTAAAAAAGATAAGCAGTAGTTGCAAATATTATCCGATCTGAACGTCAAGAGTCGAATCCTACAGAGAACTAAGGTTTAGCTACAATTGTTTGTCAAGAAGACAAGTTTGAACAATTTTCTAAATCATAAAGATTAAGATTTTATTTCTAATTAATTAACTAGCAAGTACCAATGAGCAGTAAAATTATCAACTAACGAGACTAAGGGCCGGGGACAAGATTAAGGAGGCCTAGAGTTACAATTTTTTTAATTTTTGGAATCTTTCCCGCTACATCTCATATAATTTTGCCTAAGTATTCTCTACTGATCATGAGCACTTTAGGTTTCGTAATTCTCTTCTGAGCGACTACAACAATTTACTAGACATATTCTCCCAAACTACGCTAGTTAGCACTATCTTACTGCTCACTATGATCACGTTAAGGATTTGTTATTCCTAATCCACCTTTAAACATACCGTATTCATTCTTCACATACGTTAGGAGTGACAGTTGTGCAACAACCATCTAAATATGGACCCTTTTCCAAGCAATACATAATAAATAGGCACGGTCAATCAATGACCATTCAATCAACTGAAATAAGTACGTAGTTAAACAATTGGAGAAATTCAAAGACTAGATTATATTAAAACCTAACAAGAATTTATCCTACAAAATGTTCCATCAAAACCCTAGATAAAAAGTTATTATTCATAAACTACAACACTAGAAATCATAACAACAGAAAAATAGGAAGAAAGAGGAAAAAAACATGAAGTTGAATTCTCTCCTAATTTGGCTTCCCCTAATTCGAATTGGAGAAGCTGATTTCTTCTGCTCCGGTCCCGGGCTAGTGAAGCGAACCTCGCTTCGCTGTCCAAGATTTCTCTCTTCGTTTTTTCTTTCACCAATTTTTCTTCTATTTGACACTTTTAACTGTAAGTTCGTGCCTACACATAAGACACACGTAATGAGCATATTTTTCACTTCAAAAACCACGTGATCTTCCGCAACTCACATAAGAAATAATATGCAAACGTACTCAAAAACATTCATTTTTCACCCTTTATCATGTGTCATTGTCGACACCGAGGCATTCAGTTCCTTCTTTGTTGTAATTCTACATATCGGGGTTTATTGAATTACTAGAGTCATCAAAAATATAGGAAGAAGTACATTGTACATAGCACATGGATGCAAACAAAAAATCGACTATCTAGCTTCAAAGTGCGAGCAAACAACTCTCTAATAGCAATTAACCTAAATGTGATTTGGTAACTGAATTTATTCTTATAGCAAATTTATTTCTCTACTTGTTGAGTCTTCAATCATTCTATGTTCTATGAGTGACTTCTAGCATATTCTTTTGAAGAAGCTAATAGGCGTTGTCAATGTTCAAATGCTACATCAATAGACAATACTGTACAACGTTGTTAAGCATCAAACTAATACTTCATCATGTCCAGAAGCTCCTAACAGAGCTAAGTCTAAGACAATCGAGAAGACTTGACTGCACGATAATCACTTCTTCAACCAAAATACATATTAATGTAGTGGGAGAATTGTTTCCTACATTTCACTAAGTTATGTTTCAGCATTGCCATCTACTCTATACTATTTCCTTTTTTCAGTAAACATTTTGTAGACAATCAATTTGCGTCGAGAAAAATAATCGAGACTGAAAGATATTGCAACAATCGTAGTATTTGACTTCAAATAATTTGAGTGTTAGCCTCTATAATTCTTTTGATTCTGCTTTTTCAATATAAAATTCAAGGGCCTTTGATCTTGATCTTGATCTTGAATTTGAATTTAATTTATCGGTCGCGAACGTTTTGATGGTTGCCACGAATGCTTGAACACTTGCAATTTGCCGAGAATTGTGGCCTTTGATCCACTAGCTCCCTTGTGTCTTCTTGTTATAACTTCTGATATCTTTTTTGAGTTGTGAAGACCCCTACTTATATTGTGGAAGGGAAGAGTAGTGATGAGAACAATCTCTTTCCGATCAATCATATTGAAGCATGACATGGCCCAATTGAATTGGCCATAACATGTCCTTGCACACGTGGCACAAATTTATTGACCTTTTAATTTGATTTGGCATGCCTTGTCATTTTGACACGTGGCATGATTCTATTTGGTACGTGGGAAATGACTTGGTGTGCCAAGTCATTTCACACATAGCACCAAACAGGGCCTCTAGAAAAATGATATCTTGGGCCTAATAAAGTGGGATCATCATTTGTAGCATAATTAAATTGGTTAGCCCAATAAATTTGGATTCATTTATTTAACCAATACATATGTATTGGACTTATATAATTAATCCAATTAAAATTTATTTGAATTAATATTTCTTGAATTTAGAATAAGTCCAAATAATTTTATGAATTTAAATCCAATAAATTTTAATCATTTACACTTGAAGACTTGTCGGAGGTATAAACTTCAAGGATTAGACTTAAACGTATTTGTTGAAGACAATTAGTATTTTCCTTCTTACAACTTGGAACGGCAGAACACTTTAGTTGCATGCTGTCAACGCCTTCTAAATTGACATCTTAATGGAGGACATAGTGGATCTACTACACTTGGCAGTAGCTGGAACATTTTCAATTTTTCACAATTGATTATTGTGCATATTCTTACCATTTACAAACCTGCTTGAATTCATATCTGACAGGTAAAGCTTTTCTCTCTTTTTTTTTGGTAGGCCAAGAAAAGAAAAGCAGTCTAGTTTCAAGTTGACGGGCAACTCGATGACGTCCATAGAAGGATAAATCCACGACGACATATAGATGATCAAATCCACAATAACATATAAAAGGACAAATCCTCACAACATATAGAAGGACAAATACATCACAACATATAGATCACAAATTTTCATCACTATATAGACGAACAGATTCACATCACCGTATAGACGGGCAAATCCACATTAATATATAGACGGATAAATCCATAAAGAGTCCAACTTAAGGTGCAAAGGGACTTAAACGTCCACCTTAAGATTGGAGAGTTATAGTTACTTTTAAGGACAAACTCATGAAGAAGCCAACTTAAGGTGCAAAGGGACTTAAATTTCCACCTTAAGACTGAAATATTATAAAGCATCAACATGAAGACTTGGTGGACTTGACGACATCAACTTGAACACTTGGCAAACTTTGAAGATTTGGCGGGCTTTGCAGACTTCAACTCTGAAGAGTGGTGGACTTTTAAACTTCAACTTGATAGATTAGCAGACTTGAAGACTTCAACTTGAAGATTTGGAGAGCTTAAATAATTTTACTTAAAGACCGGCGAATTTGAGGACTTCAACTTGAAGACCGACAGACTTGAAGACTTCAACTTGGAGACTTGGAGGGCTTGAATATTTCAACCTGAGGACCAGCGAATTTGAGGACTTCAACTTGTAGACTAACAAACTTGAAGACTTCAACTTGAAGACTTTGAGGCTTAAATATTTCAACTTAAAGAGCATTGAACTTGAAGACTGACAGACTTAAATATTTGGCTTAAAGTTGAAGAGTTTTGCAACTTAAAGTTTGGCTCGAAATTGAAAAGCTTTGCGACTTGAAATCTTTGCTCGACTTTGAAGAGCTTTCGACTTGAGTCTTTGCTCGAATTTGAAGAGCTTTGAAACTTGAAGACTTTGCTCGAATTTGAGGAGTTTTACGTCTTAAATATTTAGTTCAAAATCGGGGAGTATAGACTCATGTGCCAAGGGGCAAAGCAACATGCATGGACTTTTCAGTTTCATCTTTGGATGAATAGTTGCCCTCATTCTCAGCCTCGTCTGCTTCTATTTCGTCACGAGGCTCAAAGCCAGGAAACCTTTGATCTCCACTTGTAGCCATACTCAATTCTGTTTCATGTGCATGAGTTTCTAGTTCTTCAAATATTTTGCGCTTTATGCCTTGTAAGATATAGCGAAGACTCCAATGCATGCCTTGAATGCACATTTCGATGCCAGAGGTTTCGCCAAGACGATCTTTGCGGTTGAGGCTTAAGCTCCTCCAGTGGTTGCTGAAGTCAATAACTAGCTCATCATTTCTTTGATGAGTGTTTGTAAGTTTGATCATGCTTACGATGCGTCTTGTGCTATAGAAACGATTGAGAAATTTTTGCTCCAACTGCTCCCAACTATCAATAGAACCAAGTTCGAGATTCGTGTACCAGTCGAATGCATTACCTTTGAGAGAACGAACAAACTGTTTGACAAGATAATCCCAGAAGTCGCAACATTGTTACATGTCTCGACGAAATATGCCACATGTTGCTTGGGATTTCCTTTTCTATCAAACTGTTGAAGCTTTGGAGGTTGATATCCAGTAGGCATCTTCAAGTTATCAATTCGTGGTATGTATGACTTTGCATATGCGAGGGACGATTTAGTAGGAGGGTCAATTTTATTTTCAATTGTCCTCATGATGAATTCCTTTAGTTGATCAATATGAATTACGCCTTCTGAAGAAACTTGGATCTTTTTCACCACGATTGTTGCCTCGTGCAGGATTCTCCCTTTTGTTTATCTTCGGAAAGCTCCACATGTGCTTGAATTGATTTTTCTTCTGCTAAGCTCTCGACCTCACTTGCTAACTTTTCGAGGCGAGTATCTCGATCCTCCGTATACTTGGTCAACTACTCGATTGCTTTGGTCAAATTTGCAAATTGTTCTTCCATGGTTGAATGTTAGATCTTGTTCTTGAACTTTGTAAAAAGAGATAAGAGGTAGAGATCGTCCCACTGGGCGTGCCACACTTTGTAGACAATAAATTTGGGGCGAGAAAAATAATCAAGATTGAAAGATATTGCAACAATCGTAGTATTTGACTTCAAATAATCTGAATGTTACAATCTATATGATTCCTCTGATTCTACTTTTCCAATATAAAATTCAAGGGTCTTTGAGATTGATCTTAATTCAATTTGATTTATCCGTCACGAGCGCTTTGATGGTTGCCACGAATGCTTGAACACTTGCAACTTACAGAGAATTGTGGCATTTGATCCACGAGCTCCCTTGTGTCTTCTAGTTATAACTTCTGATATCTTTTCTGAGTTGTGAAGACCCATATTTATAGTTGTGGAAGGTAAGAGTTGTGATTAGAACAAACTCTTTCCGACTAATTAGATTGAAGCGTGACAAGGACCAATTTGATTGTCCATAACATATCAGTTGCACACGTGGCACAGTTTCATTGGCCTTTTAATTTGACTTGGCATGCCTTGCCATTTTGACACGTGACATGATCCTATTAGCTCTTCTGTTTGACTCGGCGTGCCACATCATTTCACACGTGGCACCAAACATGACATCTAGGAAGATGATATCTTGGGCCTAATGAAGTGGGCTCATCATTTGTAGCTCAATTAAATGAGCTAGCCCAGTAGATTTGGACTCATTTATTTAAGAAACTTTTTGATAAAACACTATTGTTTAGTGGTTATTAGCTATCTATAGATACCATTTGCTATATTACGACTTGTAGATACGTTTTATGTTGTTATAAGATGTATTTGATGTATTTAGACTACTATATTCATGAATACAGTAGAAAAAATAGGTGTAAATCATGGAAGTCCAGCTAATCAGTTGTTGTATTCAACTGTATTCAAGAGATGTATTCTTGAATACAATAACGTATATTTCTTAAAAAAGGGACCTTTCAACTGTTTTAAAACGGAAAGGAAATAAATTTATCAAATAGTCTCCTAATATAACTCAACTAACACAGTTATATCACCCATAATCTGTATTTCTCCCTTCATGAAACATTTTTAATCCGAAAAGTATAAAAAAACATAGCAATCTGTGGATTTTCAATTCTCCCTTCTTTCTTTTCAGTTCCTTTGTTACAGTTCGTACAAAACAGTTTTCAACCACGAAAAATCGAGATTGATACAATTGTATACAGAAATACGATATAATTCGATTTTGCATATGACAAGTTTAACGGTGTTATTGAGCCATTCTGGAAAGTGGAACAGGGAGAGTAACTACGTCGATTATTCGATTGAGGGAATACTGATAAAGGAGTATGCGTCGTATAATGATTTGGTTGCGTCAATTTCTAAGCAACTGAACATAGATTTGAGCTCAAAGACTATTAAAATTCAATAAAAAGTAGAAGGATGAATACATATGATTACACTCAGTTATATACATAGGATATGATTGTATTGTAAAAAGATGTACTGAGTTTGTCCAAGTATTAATCACATGCGCACTCATCAAATTTAACATGTAAAAGTACCTAGCAGGCAGGCCTTGCAAGGCAAAAACCAGGCATTAGGCTGGCCTTGCAAGGCAAAAGCCAGGCTGGGGCTGGCTTTAAGCTGGTGACGCCAGGGTAAAGCCAAGAATACTAAAGCGTTAGAACTGATGATTTTTTTAATACATATCGTATATCAGAGATTGAATATGATTTCTGAATATTAAATATATGTATTCAAATACATCTGAATACATATTAATACAATCTGTTATACACGTATAGATGTCTAAATATGTATTGTACAAAGGCCTAAATACACTTGAATACATATGCATACAGATACATACATGTATTCAAAATACACTTGAATACATATTAATACAATATATTATATAAATATGATGGTCTAAATACACCTGCTAAAAATATGTGAACATAATCTGGTGAATACATATAAATACAACTTAATGAATATAGATAAATATATCATGTTGAAATATAGATGAATACAATATGTTAAATTATAATATAAATGCAACCTGTCGACTTGTTATGAATGCAATAAGTTGAATACAGATTAATACAGTAAGTTGAATACAGACTAATACAATAAGTTGAATACATATCAATACAAACTGTTGTAAACATACAAAAACAACATGTTGAAGGACATGTGAATTCAAATGCACAAAAACAGTGAATACATCGGCTGGATACTTGAAATGATCGTACATAACCACTGTTGATACAATGAATAATTTTTTTTTTGATAAATTAAACACCATATTTACCAACACACTATCCAAAAAAATAGTATTCACAAAAAAATCCCATGGAAAACTTCATTCACCTAAGACTACTCTAACATTATCTTAACCGACGTATCAGAATTCGTGATTTGCCTAACAATCTTTGAAGGTGCTTCGCTCTCGCTTATGGCATCAACGTCTATCTTCCGCATAGCATAGTCCCAAAGGAGGGCGCCATATCTTTGACGGAGTAAATTGGCACCTGAAGAACTGATGTTGTACCTCACACTGATCCATATCAAGCAGACTTCCAAAACAAGTAGAACATAATAGTTTATACTGTTCTGGGGTAAGCTTTTCTTTGAGATCGGATACTATGTTTATGTTTGTATATGAACAAATATGCGGTGATAATCTTGGCAGTTGTTTCACAAACAGTTTAATTTCCTGCATACAAACAAGAATTTTAAAAAGGTTTCATATTCATAATCAATACATAAACTCATTAAGTGTTATGAATACATATAAATACAACTAGATACAATATGAAAAATATATTGGATAAAGAAATACATGCTGGAAGTATTTGTATATATATATATATATATATATACATACATCAACATACGAAAATCAAATTCATACCATTTAGTACAAAAACAGTGAATATCTACATACAATATGCAAGCAAAACTGTAATAAGTACGAAAATACAGTGAATGTAAATTTGAATACATCTAAATACAAATACAACATATAATAGACTAAGTAAGCACAACTCAGTTAATGACATTGTAAATGTGCAAATGAGTTATGGATTATTTGAATACTTATAAATACATCTAAATACATACGAATACATCAACATACATACAAATCACATAAAAAAAGTATGAATACATCAATATACACATAACCGTCGACTACTTTGAATACATATTGATACAATAACAATTACCTTTTCGTGTCGTGTATCCGAGATTTTTTTTTCATCAACATCCTTAATCTTGACACATGAAGCATCATTCATAGTTTTTTTCCTCTTTTCTGCAACTGGAATTTTTGTTTCTTTTGAAGATTTCTCAACTTGGACTTCTTTCGATTTGTCATTGTGTAATTGAGTTATTCTCTCTGAAGTTGTAGTTGCTGATACAATTGCAAATTCCGACTCCGCTTGAGTGATTTGCAAAGAGAAAGAGGGCCCATCGAAATTGAGTAGTTTGGTGGATATACCTCTGGTTACCATCTTGTGTGACGTTGAATCCGACATGGGAGAGAAAAACGAAAGCTTTCTGTTATACGAACAATAACAATGGTTATTGTTTAAGAAGCAAAAAAAATTGGTATCCAAATCTGTGGAAAATTAATGCTTGTATCAAAATCTTAGAAGCTAAATACTTACCCCAAGAACTTGTTTCAGAAATTAAAACTGAGATTTTACAGAGAATTCATCTGGGAGTGCGAATGGGGAGACCTAGGCAATGTGGGTGAGAGAAGAAGTCTGAATCGTGGTTTTGTGGGAGAAGAGAGTAAAGTGTATCAAAAAATAGAGAGAGAGAACATGGTTTGTGAATTTTAACGTGATTATGTGAGAGAAAATCTGAAAAATGAGAGAGAAAAATAATAATTAGCGTAGATGGTGGATTAAGGGTAGGATGTAACCATAATTAGATATTTTTCTATAAAGGGTAAAAGGTATCTATATAATATAATTTTTTAAAATGGTACTCCCTCCGATTCACAATAAGTGACCAGTTTCCTTTTCATTTTGGTTCAAAATAAGTGTCCAGTTATGTAATCAAGAAAGAATTCAATTGGGAGATTATAGGAGATGATATTCATGCTATGGTGCTAGCTTTTTTCAGTGGCCAACAACTTCCTAAAAGTGTGACTCACACTAATCTAGTTCTTTTACCAAAGAAGAAGGAAGTTATCACTTTTTCAGACCTTCGACCTATAAGCCTCAGCAACTTTCTGAATAAAATCTTTTCAAGAGTCATTCACGAAATATTAGTAGACATGCTGCCAACTTAATCTCATAGGAGCAAGCAGGACTCGTAAAAGGCGGGAGTATAGTAGAAAATGTACTACTAACGCAGGAAATTATCAAAGATATAAGGCTCAGAACAAGAGCTGGACCAAATGTTGTGATTAAGCTCGATATGACGAAAGCTTATGATAGGTTGTCATGGTTGTTTCTTACCAAGATGCTGAGGAAACTAGGGTTCTCTGAAAGATTTATTGGTCTAATGTTTGACTTGGTTGGGAACAATTGGTATTCAGTGCTCGTAAATGGACAACCTCATGGGTTTTTCAATTCGTCAAGGGGTGTAAAGCAGGGTGATCCACTATCACCAACCTTATTCATTCTTGATGCTGAAGCTCTGGCTAGAGGGCTGAATTCCTTGCATCTTAACCTATATTTTTGTGGTTTTGGACTTCTCAAGTAGAGTCCAAAGATCAACCATTTAGCATATGCAGACGACACCATCATATTTAGTTCCTCAGATGCAACCTCACTTCAACTTATCATGGAGGTTATACACTCTTACAAATCTACTTCAGGACAGCTTGTGAACAAAGGAAAATCAGCTGTGTATTTGCATCATTTGGTCGACTTGGAGGTGGTTAGGAAAGTGGAAAGGATTACTGGCATTGAGAGACAAGAATTTCCTTTCACCTACCTAGGATTCTTCATATTCTATGCTCGAAGGAAAATGGATTATTATCAAGGAATGTTGTCCAAAGTACTTGACAAGTTGCAGAACTGGAAAGGCAAGCTCCTCTCTGTTGGAGGCAGGGCAATCTTAATAAAAAATGTGTTGCAGAGTATGCCCATTCACTTGTTGTTTGCTGTGAACCCACCAAATTGTGTAATTAACAAACTCCATAAGATCTTTGCCCAGTTCTTTTGGAGCAGTTCTGTGGGTGGTACGAGTAGACATTGGGCTTCTTGGAAAAACTTGTGTATGCCACAGGAAGAGGGTGGGATAGGCTTCAGATCATTACATGATGTAGCCAAGGCATTTTTCTGTAAACTTTGGTGGAATTTCAGGACTAAACCAAGCTTGTGGAGTTCTTTTATGAGTCAAAAATACTGCAAGAAACTTAACTCAATTGTAGTACCTTGGAAGAGGGACTCTCATGTATGGAGAAAAATTATAGAGTGTAGAGACATAATTGAACATCAAATTGCTTGGCACCCTAGAATGGGATCTGCATTATTTTGGTATGACAACTGGACAAGCTTGGGTGCTCTATATTTCCTAGTTCCAGCAGAGTTTGGTATTGATGAAGACATTCATAATGTCTATGATGTAGTCGATAATGGGCACTGGAATGTGGAAAGACTAAGGGAGGCCCTACCAGAAGAATATTCAGCACACATAATAGAGAAGGTGAAACCTCCAGTGTTGTCCAATGACTTAGACTCCCCATACTGGATGTTAGAAACAAAGGGCAATTTTACTGTAAAGTCATCATGGGAGTATCTTAGGAGGAGATATGATCCTAAACGAGCATACAAGATGATTTGGGTGAAAGGTTTGCCTTTCAAAATAGCCCTTTTTATGTGGAAAGTGTGGAAGGCAAAACCGCCTCTTGATGACTTCATGCGCAGGCTACGCTACTTCATGCCATCGAGGTGTTGGTGTTGTGCTGAACCTAAGGAATAAACACTGGTCCATCTGTTCTTTCCATCCAACGCAGCAAGTACAGTATGGAAATATTTCCTAAGGAGAGCTGGAATTGCAGTCGAGGGATTGACCTTTCACCAAGCAATAATAAAATGCTGGACTACACCTGTATTGCCCAGAATTAAGCCCATTATGCAAGACTTGCCATCATGTACTGTGTGGGAGTAGTGGAAAAGGAGAAATGGCCTAAAGTATGGAGAAGCAGTATCTATTAATCGAGTGATCTATCAAGTATCAACTACTCTACAATCATTGGTAAAATTGAGAAAGTCAGAACTCAATGTGCCCCACAAATGGAAGGATATGTTATTGATGATTGAAAACTATACTCCAAAATTAACATATGAGAAGGTAATCTGGGAACCACCTATGGGAGGATGGATCAAAGCAAATACAGACGGGGCAGCTAGAGGGAATCCTGGGAGAAGCTCCATTGGAGTTTGTTTGAGAGATGAACTTGGTGATGTGCAGTATGCTATGTGCAGAGAAATTGGTGAGGGATCAAATAATGAAGCTGAGGCAATTGCAATTGTGGGAAATGAACTATCCACATATATGGCTCCAAACAGACTCTTTGTTAATGAAAAACATAATCGAGGGCCTAAGGAAACCACCATGGAGTATTATAGAGCAGGTGGAGGAAATAATGAACCTGAAGCAGAGGTTTAATTTCAGAATAACACACATATTCAGAGAGGGAAACAAGCTAGCAGATCACTTGGAAAACTATGCTTTAGATGTTGGCCATATTGAAGCAACTCATTTTATGGATCTGGACATACAGAGTACAAGAATTGTAAATGAAGATAAAACACAATGCCAATATATAAGAGTCAAAGTTGCAAGGAAATAGAAAGGACAAAGGTAATGTTATATGAAGGAACAACGGATGCTATCATAGGCTATTATCATACTCAAATCTGCCTAGAGGAGAGTATGATAACAATTTTTTACACTAACAGATTTTGTTTTTGCAGGTACTAAGACTATGTTTATATCTGGCTCTTTATGAACCTCTCATTTGGTGGTATTAGTACCTAGTACGCAGCCCGAAGAGAGATATAAACATGGTAGATGGAACTGATCATAGACAGGTTATCAGAACCTGCATCTTAGAGGCAGCATGTTGGGGTAAGAAACTACACCTGGGAGGTGATAAGGTACCAAAAGAAGCAGATCAAAGGATTTCTAAGGAAGAGGATAGGGATTCAGGGAGCCAGGAAGATGGAGGTGGTGAACAGCTTGAAATTCTAACTGGAGGTCATAGACAAGGCTACTGCACAATGGAAGAAACAATGGAAACAAATCAGATGATTGAGCTGGCCAGAATGTATAAGAGAAATGGGCAGCAGGGACTAGAGAATATAGAATTCTGGAGTCTAATGGTGAGACATGGTTATGCTATAAAAGAAAAAGACGGTGGTGTCCAGAATGTTTAAGAGAATTGGACACCAAAGACCAGAAAAGGTATCACACATTAGCTGCTCAAAGTCAACTGCAGGACATATCTCTTGGTGGGTTGTGCTATTGCCCCATGTTTTAATGAACTTCCAGTTGGTGGTATTAATGATTAGCATTCAATCCAATGTGAGGACATTAAACATGGGCAATAGTATAGAAATAAGGAGTAACATGAAGCATGAAGAAATGAGCACAATATTGCCCAGAATGCTTAAGAGAAGTGGGCATAATAGACTAGATAACACAACAAGCGGGAAGGAACTTTGCAAAAATAAAAGTGTTGATGATAAGAAATATAAAAAGAGTGACAAACTGCTCAGAATGTTGAAGAGAAATGGTCAATTTGGGGTAGGGGATACAGGAAGTCAGGCAACCAGGGGTGCAAGTAGAATAGTATACTATACAGAGAAATCAATACCTAGCCACCAGGAACAAAGCTTATTCAAGACATGGTGGCTAAGGTTTAGGAGGGAGAAATGGAAAGGAACAATACATTAGAGCTATAAAGAGATAACAAGAAAGTTGATTAAATGGAAAAACAAAACAATGTTCATCAACTTCAAATCCAAATGGAGGAGAAGTTGGTGAATGATTTTACTACTAACGAAGTGTTCTTTTTTGCAGGTGCCATTACTGTATCTATGCCATATCCATTAATGAACTATCAGTTGGTGGTATTAGCACGTTGTGCTCATTCCACTGGTAGGGATTTAATGAGATGCATAAGCATAGTAGCAAGGAGGTGTGTGACGAAATTAGGTGTCATTTGTTGTTCCAAAAACCTGGAGGTGGAGGCTGGATATAGGGAATTTTTTCACCTATAATGTCACACAATTCATGAAGCACAAGAGATGATCAATGCAGCAACAAAGGCACGATTGGAAATGTGCTGATCAAATACACAAGGAACATGAGTTAAGGCGACACTCGAGGCAACAAAATAAAGTGTCTCAATGGAGCAGGACAAGGATCTCAACAAGAACATTCAGCTAGACACACAAGGAACACAAGCAAAGAAAAATACCAAACACTAACAGACACAACAATCGCAAAATATGTGTGAGAAGAGATACAGACAACTCATAGGAGCTGGGCAGGGACAGTAGCAGCAGATGACCACAGATGGAATTGCAACTCAAATGCAGATAAATGGTGGATCATACGTATCCAAAACTTCATCTTGACGCAGCAACATGGCATACAAAATTTGGACAATGTAAAATATAGCTATTTCTGCAAAGGGATAGTTTCATTACAAGTTTTACATATTATCAGTTATAATTGTTTTACTTCATTTTGTAATATCAAGTTTGGGTCTTAAAAGCCGAAATTTGATAATAGGACTTATGTAGTAGTCATATTTTATCGTCTTACTCCTAGTAAGACAACACGACACTTTGTTTTGTTTTTGTTTACTATATATAAAAACTAGCTCTAGGCACCCTGCCTAGCGAATTTACTAAAAAAAAATGAATTCAATTTGTTTTTACAAAATAACCCCTATGTACATATCCCTAAAAAGTGTTCTTGCTCCTCTCATTAAATGTTTGATTAGGGGTAGTTTAGTCATAATAGGTATTTTTGTATAGAATTTTGTATTTTCTTAATAGGCGTGCTAAAAGGAAACTGGTCACTTATTATGAACCGGAGTATACTAATAGGAATTTTGTATACTTATTTTAAATAAAGTATTTATTTAAAATAAATAGGGTATTAAGCTTTTCTATAGGGTGTAAAAATTTCTTTATTTAACCTATAAGTATTGGACTTAAATATCTATCCAATTATATTAGCTCATAATTTGTTTGAACTAATATATTTTGAATTTAGAATATACTCCAAATAATTTTATGGATTTAAATCCAATAATTTTTAATCTTGTTTGAACTAATATATTTTGAATTTAGAATATAGTCCAAATAATTTTATGGATTTAAATCCAATAATTTTTAATCATCTACGATCTTCTCTTTAATCTTAAAGAAAATGACAGAGGAATGGGGATCATTAGTAGTTCCTATTTGTCAAACAATTATTGTATGAGATATCTTCCTACCTAACCAAAAGACGTGTTTGATGCTAGTAATATATTTAGGCTTTGATACGTGTGCTTACCTTCCCTTTGTATCAGATATCATCCTACTTAAAATTGCACACAAAATTTTATCAACAGTGCATGCAAGCTCGGATGAATAAAGCTCCCATGGAGTCTACTAGAACATTCTGAGAGAAGAGAGGAAAAAGAGAGAGAGATTTTTCAGAAAATATAACTACTCATCTAATCCACTAAGAATGTACAAGTATATATACATGTTGACTATTGACTAATTTGACTAGACTAACCACTAACTAGAAACTATGTTATACAATGTTATACAATACAATCAATAATGAATAGAACTATTAACAATAATAACTATACTCAATACCCCCCCTCAAGTTGGAAGTGAGGTTCTCACAGCCAACTTGCCTAGGACAGCTGAGTGTTTGATCCCTGTGAGAGCCTTTGTGAGGATATCAGCTAACTGAATGTGAGTGGATACATGATGAAGAGAAATTAGGCCTTTTTGCAGCATGTTCCGAACAAAATGGAAATCGACTTCAATGTATTTGGTCCTTTCGTGAAACACTGGATTGTGAGCAATGTGTATAGCATATTAAATGTCACAAAATACTTGGATAGGACTTGACTGGGAAACGGTGAGTTCTGCAAACAACCTGCTCAACCAGACCAATTCCCCAACTACTTTCCTGAGAGATCTGTATTCTGCCTCAGCTGAGGATAATGAAACAGTTTCCCGCTTCTTCGACTTCCAGCTAATAGGGATATCTCCCACTAAAATAATGTACCCAGTGACAGACCTCCTAGAGTCTGGGTAGGCTGCCCAGTCTAAGTCACAGAAGGCTTTGATTGAGCAGTCAGGATTATTGGAAAAGAAAACTCCTAGAGTAGGATCCTTCTTAAGGTATATGAGAAGGTGAAAGGTTGCTGTCAAGTGGGTGTCTCTTGGAGCTTTCATAAATTGACATAGGAGTTGTACACTATAAGCTATATCCAACCTAGTATTGGTGAGAACGTTGAGTTTTCCCACTAACTTCCTGTAGTATGTAGGGTCTTGTAGGAGATTGCCTTCTTGTGCTTTCAGTTTTATGGCAGGATCAAGGGGTGAAGCAACACTGCTGTAGTCAAAACATTGATATTCTTTCAACAAGTCCAAGGCAAACTTCCTTTGAGAAATAAGAATGCCATCTAGTTTATATAGAACTTCTAGTCCCAAAAAGTAGTGAAGCCTACCCAGATCCTTTATCTTGAACATTTGATCCAGTAAAGCCTTCAATCTTGTAATCTCTACTGAATCAGTTCCAATAATTATAACATCGTCAACATAAACAGCCACAAAGATAATGGAGGAGGGAGTTCTCTTGCAGAAAAGGGAATGATCATTTTCAAAATGTTGGTACCCTTCTGAGGACAATGCTTCAGTCAATTTTGCATACCATTGTCTGCTGGCCTGCTTAAGTCCATACAGTGACTTATTCAATCTGCAGACCACTTTACTTGAAGTGTACTGATCTACTACAAGGCCATGAGGAGCCTCCATATAGACTTCCTCATGCAAGTCCCCATGGAGGAAAGCATTATTCACATCAAATTGAAATATGTCCCATCCCTTCTTAACAGCTACTGTAACTAGGACTCTAACAATTGTCATTTTTACAACAGGGGAGAAAGTTTCTGTATAGTCAATCCCAGCCTGCTGAGTGTAACCTTATATTACTAACCTAGCTTTAAACCTTTCAATGCTCCCATCAGCCCTATGTTTGATTTTATATACCCACTTGCAACCTATTACTTATTTGCCAGCTGGTAAAGGGACCAAATCCCAGGTGTGGTTAGCATGAAGTGCCTCAAACTCTTGTGTCATGGCTGCCTGCCAAGCAGGATTGATGGCTGCCTCTTCATATGAATATGGCTCACTATCATGGCAAACATTTAGCCTCAAGTGCTGACTTTCAGTAGATAGAGCATCAGGGGTGATATGATGATGATTGGAAAATAGGGCTTTTAGTGAAGGGGAGAAATGTTGTGTGATAGTAGAAAATTGAGCAGAACTATTGGGTAGTTGATAAACATAGTCTTTTAGGTAAGCAAGAGTTTGATGACTTCTGCTGGATTTTCTTAAAAGTGGTGCTTCTGGCTGTGCATGTGTAGATGAAGACTGCAAATTATTGTCATTTGTGGATGAAGGTTCAGTGTTGTTTGGAGAGGATGCATCATTAATGGATGTCTCAGAGTGGTGTTCTATCTCTGGAGATGTGACATTAATAGGAATTTGTCCTAAACTCATAGGGAGAAATTGACTACTATCTTCAGCATAGTTAGGGGAAAAGACTCTTCTAAGGACAACATGAAAGGAATTTTCAGAACTTAAAGATAATGGAAAAACATTTTCATGGAAGATTACATCTCTGGAGATGTGAATTCTCTTAGTGGCCAGGCTTAGTACTTTGTAACCCTTTGTCCCAAATGGATATCCTACAAAGATGTGAGGGGTAGTTCTTGGTTCAAATTTGTCTCTGTGTACTTTGGGTAAAGTGGGATAGCATAAGCATCCAAAACTTCTCAAGTGAGAGTAATGAGGTTTCTTTTGATACAGTAACTCAAAAGGACATTTGTTGTTAAGATAGGTGGTTGGAAGCCTATTTATCAAATAAGTGGTTGTTAGAATGCATTCTCCCCAATATTTGGTTGGAAGTTTGGACTGGAACATGAGGGCCCTGGCAGTTTTCAAGAAGATATTTATGTTTTCTCTTCACTACACCATTTTGTTGTGGTGTATAGGGACATGTTTTCTGATGTATGATCCCTTTAGATTGGTAGAATGAAAGGGCTTCATGGCTGGTGAACTCCAATCCATTATCAGATCTGATGATCTTTATGGAAGTATTAAATTGGTTTTCAATCATGGCCACAAAAACTTTTAAGGCCTGAACAGCATTACTTTTGCAACTCAGCAAGTGGGTCCAAGTGGATCTACTAAAGTCATCCACTAGTGTGAGAAAATATTTGTAATTATCATGGGTGGTTACATGGTAAGGGCTCCATATATCTATGTATACCAGTTCAAATAATTTGGAGGTAGTGCTGGTTCTTTGGGGAAATGGGAGTCTAGTTTGTCTTGCCATAGGGAATACATGGCAAATAAATGGTTGTCTTGGTGCAAATTTTACAGGGATTGAGGATATCCCTCTCATTTTAACAAAAGGAACATGACCAAGCCTCTTATGCCATAGAGAATTTACATCATACTTATCAACCACATATGAAGGCACCTTCTTATTACTTGAAATGAAAGTATTTACAGATTGAGGAATATGACATGAATGAGTATGACCTATAGACTCATGACTATTTGTGGATTGAGAAACAGGAATACAATTGCAATAGGAAGATGAAACAACAGAAGGTAAGACAGTTTTTTTACCCTTCAAACATTTGGAACAGAGGTAGTACAGACCCTCTTTGCTACTACCAATCACCTGAGGCCTCTTCACTGAAAGGGCCTGCAACAGACAAAGTGTATCACTGAAAAACACAATGCATCTAAGGTGTACTGCAAGTGAGTGAACAAAAATCAAGTTATACTTGAATGATGGGACATGAAGGACCCTATGTAGAACAATGTATGAAGAAAGTATCACATCTCCAAATTCTAGAACCTTTACTCTATATCCATTTGGTAGACTTATTAATAAATGATAGGGTAATTTGGTGATATTAGTGAGTGCATGTTTGTTAAAAGTCATATGGTTGGATGCCCTTAAGTCTATAATCCAAAGATCAGCCTTTGATTCAAAACATTTACATGAAGGTTTGTCAAAATCAATAGAAGAGGTACAGACAACAATACCTGCAAAGTTGGCATTACTACTGGTGGTATTGATGTAGCTGGGGGAACCTCCTGCATGTCCTGCTTGAAAATGTTGTAGCAAGTTCATTATCTGTCCATATTGCTCCTTTGTCAGATTGACATTTTGATTATCATCTTGTAATTCTCGTTCATTCCCACTCTCATGAATCATGTCAGCTGGAGTTCCATGTACATTGGCTACAGATCCTTTTCCTCTGTTGAACTTGTGGTTCTGATTGGCACTGTTACGATTGAAGTTTTGGTTATTAAAGGAACTGCCTTGGGGATATCCATGTAACTTGTAGCACTTCTCCCTTGTATGACCTGGTCTTTTGCAGTAATCGCAGAATGGACGACCTTTGCTACTATTGCTAATGTGTAGTGAGTTTTAAAATTTCTGGCTCCAAAAGGACTTTGATTATGTGAACTTGCATTTACATGCAGTGACGTAGAGTCTAGACTGAGTTGACCATTAGGCTTGAATTCCCTTTGCTTTTCCTCCTGTATTAGTAGAGAGAAAGCATGTTCCATAGAAGGCAGGGGTTTCATCATAAGGATGCTTCCTCGCACTATTGTATAGACCTCATTCAAGCCCATTAGGAACTGGATAAGCCGTCGATCCTGTTCTGCCCTGTGCATAGTTTCTTTCGCTCCACATGTGCAATTGCAGCTGCACTGAGATTTGGCACTCAAGGTGTTCAACTATTCCCACAACCTCTTCATTCGTGTATAGTATGTGGTGATGTCTAAGGAACCTTGTGCAAGGTCATTAATCTCTTTCTGAATCTGATACAATTTTACCCCATTTGTTTGGTCATAACGATCCTCTAATTCTCTCCAAAGTTCGACTGAGTCGTTTACATACTCTACACTATCAGAGATTTCCTTAGCAAGAGAGTTGAGGATCCACGAGGTCACCGTATCATCACACCTTTCCCATTGGCGGAATTGAGGCGAATCAGAACTAGGTTTTCTAAGTTCTCCATTAATAAAACCTAATTTATTCTTAAGTGACAAGGCTCGTAATACGCTTCTTCTCCAAGAACGATATCCAATTCCGTCGAAAGGAATTGATACTAAGGTCATGCTAGGACTGTCCGAAGGATGAATGTATAGGGATTACCTGTGTCGATGACCAATTGGTCATATGTGTTCGTGTTAGAAATCGTCTCTTCACTTTGATCGATAGCCATATTCAGAAATTTGATCCAATGAATCTGAAGGATACAAAATTATTAGCTAGATCTTCAATTTGTGAGGTGATCTTCAATTCGGACGGCAATTGCCAAAGCCCTAGAAATTGATGAAACTGAATGAGATTTGGAACGATAGTTGAAGATGCTGAAGGAATCCGAGCTGATGTCCTTGCTCTGATACCATATCAACAGTGCATGTGAGCTCGGATGAATGAAGCTCACATGGAGTCTACTAGAACATTCTGAGAGAAGAGAGGAAGAAGAGAGAGATACTTTCCAGAAAATGTAACTACTCATCTAATCCACTAAGAATGTACAAGTATATATACATGTTGACTATTGACTAATTTGACTACTAATCACTAACTAGAAACTATGTTATACAATGTTATACAATACAATCAATAATGAATAGAACTATTAACAATAATAACTATACTCAATAAATTTATGGGACGTCTATCTCTTAATATTTTTTAATATAAAAATTTACACATTTAAAAATACAATTAGAAAATACATAAATCACACATTTAAAATTTGTAATTAACAAAAACTATTTTACTCACCAAATAGTAGGAGTGTTAAAACATAATTAACTAAATAAATGTATAAACTGTTAAACGGAAAAGATATTCTATTGGGAATCTTACGAAAATGTCCCCAAAAAAAGTCACAACTTACCAACCTCTAGCTATTAATTATAGACTTACCAAACTAGCTAAGTATATATTACCAAAACTAGCTAATATTTATAATATTTTATAAATTAGCTAATTTTTGTAATAAGCTACTTATAAATGGATATAGCTGTTGTTTTCCCTATTCTATTTCACCGATAGCATTTTGAGCCAAAGAGGAAAATTGTAAGCACTCAATTTTGCCCTCCCAGAGCATTTTCCTAGAAAATAATATCGTTATTCTTTCATGTTACCTTACTAATTGTATCTTACTCCATTTCAATCCCACCTTATTTTATCGTATACTCAAATTTCAATATATTAATATTAGCATTTTATTTCACTTGTAAGAAAATATAAAAATCAATTTCCCTTTAGTTATGTTTATTTATAACATATTCTAAAAAAAAGGGACATTATTTGCTAGCTATTGTAGGTAAAAGTTATCTGTGCTTTTGTTTATATCAAGCCAATAAATATACGGTACATCCCTTTACATACGATGTTACCACTAAACCATAGTTCATTAATATATAATTTTACCTTAACTTACCATTTAATTATGATACATTAATATAATTTAATGGACACGAGTGTAAATTTTTAGCATTTATGATATGGTTGATACAGTCAAACCTCTTTATAGTAGTCTCATTTGTTTCGGTATTTTTTGGATGTTATAATGAAGTGCTATTATATATATATATATATACATTCTAACATAACATAAAACCAGTTTCGAGAAAAATAAAATTTTTATAGTGAATAACTATTATACAAGGATGTTGTTATAGAGAAGACTGTAATTCACGAGGGTTCTTCAGCGGAATAGGCACCACGACCAAAACGTAGACCGTCAGATTATTTCATCAGAATCGCTAGTTAATTGATTAATCATGGCCAAGAACCTCATCGATCCAACGGCTCATACAACCACAAAATATTCCCCGTATCTCTTCATTCCTGTTTAGGAAATCAGTCTTTTAACTTCTCAAAACAAACAGAGCTTTACAGAACAATGTCTTTACTATTTCCTCTCAATTGTCTCTCTTTTCCTCAACAGTGAACACTGTCTCGCCAGCTTTTCTCAAGGTACCACAGTAAAATAGAGTCCCGAACTCAATTGTGGTCTTTTTTGACAAGTGAGACATAAATATATGTAAAAAAAGAAGTGATGAATCTATATATCACGCGGTTTTTAACCGCGCTATAATTTAACGATATTTTGGCCGTTAAAATATAGCGTGGTACAAAACCGCGTTATTTATGTATAGCGCATTAAAAAACTGCGTTATACTATAACACTTTAAAAACCCGCATTATAAATGTAAATTTTGGGTGGTCTAATGATAAAAGGACAGCTTTGAAGTTAGCGTTGGCCTGAGGTGCCGGGTTCAAATCCATACACAAACATTTCTTTATTTTCCGATTTCTTTTTTCATTATTTTGTTGTAATGAGTCACTTTTATGCATATTATTCTTGAATAAAATCAATTTGATTTTCATCCGGACCTAATTATATCTGGTACTTCGTTGTTTACTGTTGTTTGGTCATTCCTACCTATGCATCTATCTATTGAACTTCTCATATTTCATGTTCCTAAATAAGTTTCCTTACTAACAGGATTTTCTGGACTTCAAATGGCAGACAAAATTCATCAGGAATAATGTTTAAATAAAAGTAGGTAAGTTACTCTACGGGGTGCTTGGTAAGATGAAAGTCGTTTTTTCAGGAAAATATTTTTTATCCGGACCTAATTTACGAATAATATGTATAAAAGTGACTCATTTACGTTACTATGTGTGATGTATTCTTTTCTTATCAATTGAATAACATATATTTGCTAACTAAAATTAAAAAGAAAGATATCAAAAACTAAAATAATTCAACCGATAGATTAAAACTATATATATTATTCTCTTATGAAAATTTCAACTATAAAATAAAACTCATAATTCTAATTTAAAAATAAAAGGAGAAAAAAATAATTTTGTTTTACGTATAACACAAAATAACAACTATTAAAAATGTCGGTTGATTTTTTAAAGAAATAATAAAAGGCTTCTTAAAGTATTTATATCTAAATACTTAAACAAAATAATAAAAAGAAATAAAAAATGAAAAAGAAATAGAAAAATAAAGATTATATCTAAATACTTAAACAAAATAATGAAAAGAAATGAAAAATAAAATAAAATAGGAAAATAAAGAAATGCTGGCACCTAGCACCTCAATGCCAAAACAAACTTCAAAGTTGTCCCTTAACCTTTGGACCACCTAGCATTTACATGTATAATATGGTTTTTAAAGTGTTATAATATAACGCAGTTTTTTAATGCGCTATACATAAATAACGCGGTTTTGTACCGCGCTATACTTTAACGGCCAAAACATCGTTAAAGTATAGCACGGTTAAAAACCGCGTTATATATAGAATCGACACTCTTTTTTTTATACATATTTATATCACACTTGTCAAAAAAGATCACAATGGGTTTCGGATCCCTGTAAAATATACTCATAATAAAGCAAATAATGAAAGTATAGTACATTTTTAAATTATTTTTCTACTCCTCCTTGTTAGCTTATATGGTGAAAACCAAACAGGTCCATTAAAAGATGGAGTATTTTTTGCAATATGAACAAAATTTAGGACTCGTGTGAACATAGATTTCCAAATATTTTTTGGTAGATATGGCGCAGGATAGCTATTTTTTAATATGATATTTGATTTTTATCCAATATTTTTAATGTTGAGCAAAAATAGTCACTACTTTATTAAAATTAATACGAAAAGATGTTGTTATCCTTTCTTCATGAGTGCAGTGTAAATATTAAGGACATGGTGTCCTTAACATTTACACTGCACACATGAAGTTAAGGACATATTTAAGGGCATGATATCCTATTTAACAACGGAAGGTGCAAATAAATGATACTTTGTCCTTAATATTTACACAACATTTATGAAGTTAAGGACACCATGTCCTTAATATTTACACAACACTCATAAAGTTAAGAACACTATGTCCTTAACATTTACACTGCACACATGAAATTAAAGACACCAGTTCTTAACATTTACACTGCATATATAAAGTTAAGGACATGAGGTCCTAAAGTTTAACAACAGAAGGTGCAAATACAAGTTAAGGAAATTATGTCCTTAACATTTACACTGCACATATGAAGTTAAAGACATGATATCCTAAAGTTTAACAACGGAAGGTGCAAATACAAGTTAAGAAAATTATATCCTTAACATTTACACTGCACACATGAAGTTAAGGACGTTATGTCCTTAACATTTACACTGCACATATGAAGTTAAAGACACGATATCCTAAAGTTTAACAACGGAAGGTGCAAATACATGACACTTTGTCCTTAATATTTACACGGCAATCATAAAGTTAAGGACACTATGTCCTTAATATTTATACAGCACCCATGTCTAGCATAAGGGTATTTTCGTCCGAGCGGGTAAAAATTTATTAAGCACTGACTAAAAAGTAAATACATTTTAAACAGTGGCTAATGAGTAAAGAAATCTCTAATTAGTGCCTAACTGTGCACTTCCCCCTATTTTTTGAAAAAGTTGATTTGGGTAAAATTTATTTGAAATTGAGAATGTTTTTGGACATAACTTTAAATTTTGACATGTTAAAAAGTCCCAAATGATCATGATTTGGCCCAAAAAAAGGTCTTAAGCTACACTTGAGATTTAAGGTTTTGATTTTCAAAATCTCCCCAAAAACTATAAACAAACACATATTTGAAAGAAAAAATTGAAAAAAAACATCCAAAACTAATGGCCAAACGCCTCCTAAATTTAGGTGTTTATATTAGTTTAACATACGTTTTTTTATTATTTAAACAAGGGACTTTTAATTATCAAATGCAATCAATTCACTTCACGAATTTAACTTCTTAATACCAAAAATTTGGAGTTCTTTCTATCTTTTTGTTAAAAGAAACAAGCAAAGAGTCTGACCATACAAGTCTTGAAAACCTATAATGTGGCATAATGCAAAGTCTGGCCATTGAGTAATCTAAGCCAGCTTTCTTGATTTAGAGATTTCTTTGAGAACTACTAAAGTGAATGCAGAAAATCAGTGATGGCAAAATGGTTAAGAAAACAGTTATCCATCCAAATTATCCATTAGAAAATAGGTTGGGTAATGAACTTTTTAAAAACGGGTCAAATATAGATAAAAACCATATTATCCACTTAGAAAAATGAATAATTAATGAGTTTAAACTTTGAAAAAATGACGCCATATAGCCGCTGCAAAAATAATAGCCGAAAGATTGTTTAAAATTTATATATTTTTTGTATATATACACATTTTGTATGTTATATACAAAAATTATACAAGTTTTATACCTTTTTCGGCTACCAGACGTAAATAGTTTCTGACGCGACCTAAAAGTGATAATACTCCTTTAACTTTTACATTTACAAAGCCTCAAATTAGGAGTTACTCAAGTTTGTGAGACTAGTAATATATCCATATTATCCGCCGGTTAACAGGTTTTCTATATGGGTTGGGTCAAACAATTTATCCATTTTTTCATTACCTATTTTCGACGCCCATATCCGACCCGACCCACCCGTTTGCCTCTCCCAGCAGAAATAAACAGAGGGTCTCAGTTAGAGGTAGAACTTGCCAACATGATTAGCAGAAAGAAGTTTGCATGATTGACTTTAACATTGACACTCAGTGTGTGATCTTATATTTAGGGGGGGGGGGGGGGGGGTCTTGATTAACCCAAATTGAAAAAAGAAAAAGGTAAGATTTTTATAAAAAAAAAGAACACTTCCCCC
>ML284172.1:35433-64198 GCA_005239495.1 Nicotiana undulata
ACTTTGCTTACCAAACTAGTAATATGACAAAAGTTGACAGTTTTGAAAAAGAAAGCCAAAGTCCTACATACAATCAAAGGTACAAGAGATTGAAAATGAAACATAACTGAAGTTTCAATTGATACCTGAAAATTGCATCAAAGACTAAAGGAACAAACCAATCAAAACTGAATATGTTTCAGTCACTTAATCAACTGTCAGTACAAAAGGATTCCCCCATCCCATTGACAATTTATACACTAACCACTGCTTCTAAAGTGTATCATTCATTACCAGTAACAAAATGATATCGCAGAGCTAACGAATTTCCTATCTAATAATCTGCCTGCTAAGATAAATAAATATAACATGAAAGAAAATCAAATGTTATAATCTTTGAACCATTTATAACAGTCAATTTGTCTGACTTCATTTTAAAGAAGAGAACTCTAACAACAGATATCATCCTTTGGTTCACTTCACTTCCTGTACAGTTTCGGTCGTAGGAAAGGACTATGTCTATGAATGAAAGCGGCAGCTATGGCAAACGACTGCAAAACTGATAGCGTGGAATGAAAATGGATGTAATACAAACCATCGTGGATGTTCGCCATTTTCATGACTGGTGCACTTTGTTTTGAACCCTACAAAATCGACAAAAAAGAAAAGATTAGCTAGTGACATCTTGATGATCCACTTATTTAAATGCACAGTTGCTTGATGAGCGACGTAGAGAATAAAAAAAATTCATAAAATATTAAAGTGCACATGCCAAAGGTGAAAGGGCTGACCTGTATATAGAGATCAAAAGTTTGACATTCTCCAGATGTAGTTTGTGATGAAGCTTCAGCTCCAGTTTTTAGCACTGTGAGGGGGCATCCGACGTCCCAGCCTCCACAATCACAGTGCCCACCGGAGCTCCATCGCTCCAACAGGCTTGACGGACCAGCATTTCGGCTTCTGGGTCCACCATGAAAACCAGAAGGAACGATAACATCCATACTTGTCGAGCAATCAGTGGTACCACGTGTACAACTTTCCACTGGCGTCGCAGGAGTTGCATTTTTACTTCCAGTCGGGGGTTTCTTGAGAAACTTCAAACCCCAGCCACCCGTCTCTGCCTCCTTAGAGCTGTCATAAATACAATCTCTCATAACAATGGCAGCCAACTCGAAATTTGGCGGAATTTGTTGATCTAAAAGAGCATTGCCGCATGAATAATAATCATCATACATATTTACGGATGGCATCCAACAAGAATCTTCAAGAATGGCACTTGTTCCCCCGAACTTGGATAAGCTTCTCTGCTTATAAGACTGACTAGTTCTGAACACATCTGTTACTTTCTTTGCCGATCTTTTGTTTTTCCTGAGGACATGACTTGTTTGTATCTCATCCATATATTCATCCATGGAACCAAACACAACAAATCGAGTCTCCATAATCTCTGACTTGGTTGAGCTGAGTGTAACTGAAGTTGACACCGTCATTTTACCTACAAGATGTGATTCTCTTGCAGAGAAGGCACGTTCCTTTTTACCTCCTTGTCGTGAATGAAATGTGTAAACATAATCCAGAAACTTATCATCAGGTGAGTCAATCTTCAGCAAATCAGCTGTATAAACATCCTTTGTACCATCTATCGAAAAGACATAATGTGGTAAACCATTTTTCCATCTCCTCTGGAGCATTCCTTGAGAAATAGGGGCAGCTGCCGAAAGAAAAGATTGATCTGAGCATGTCGAAGTTGTACTAGATACAGAAAGAACCCTTCTGTGATATTCAGGAACCGCCATCTCCTTCTGTAGCTTCTCCGATGAACTGACACTAAAACCACCGGGAGAGCTCATGAAATCAGAAAACACTGCTTCTTCACTATCATGTATATTTTCCTTCCCAGAATCAACAGTACAGTTTACGGAGCCCAATTGGTTAAGTAAAGGACTGTTTAAAATGTTCAGCATGCTCTTACTACCAGTTATTGCACCTAGAATCCACTCTCCAGAAGAGTCCGCGACATAGCTCTCAGCCCCCCCAGCTTGAGGACATTCAATCGCCAGATTGCCATTAGCACAGATATTTTCATTGCTAATCTCTCTTGAACCTAGACTCTTTGATAAATTTTGCATTTTTGAAGAGAAATTGCATGTGTCTACTCTTAAAGAATGGATATGTATGAATTCAAGGCAGCGAAGGAAGTATCTTTCATCGAAACTTATTATATGCTTCGGAAGCTTATTTTGTAAGCCAAGAGAAGTATGAAAGAACAACTTCTGAGTGCAATTTTCAGTAAAATGTGGATTTCCAAGTCTAAGTAGGTGGTATGGTTCCAACTCTTTTATCGACAAACTTTTTTCCTCTGCTTGTTCTTCCTTGTTCACAAAGTGCAATAAACCTTCTTTATTAGAAGGTTTGTCCATGTTTCGGTTTTCCATATTCCACCTCCAAGATGGTTAAACATTAGAAGGCAGATAAATGAACTATATTCTTTCACCTTCCACTGTGTAAATAAGGTCATACACTCTGATTCGGATTTCGGGAAATATCCTGAAATCAAATGGAACAAATAGTTGATGCAGAATTATTTTTAGGCATGAATCAGGGGGGAAAAATATTTGCCAATTAAATAACTACAAAGATTAAAACTTGATCAAATAATGAGTTACAACCCTGTATACAGAATAATTCTCAGACTTTGTAACAACTGAAATAGAGAAAATGATCATATCTTTGGCAGAGACAAATAAGTTTTGAGACTTCAAAAACAAAAATATATACCATAGAGATATATTAGAACTTCTAGAAAAATCTTGAGGTGCAAGTTCTTTGCTCTTCCCAATAGCTGGAAGAGACACAAACACAAAAGAATTTTTAGGCATGAACCAAAAGAAACAATCCGGTGCACGAAGTATCCCGCGTTTAGGGCCGCACCTCAAGGGGTGGGATGTAGTCAGCCTACCCTGATGCAAGGGTCAGCGGCTGATTCCACAGCTCGAACCCGTAGGGTCACACGGAGCCAACTTTACCGTTGCTCCAAGGATTCCATTCAACCAGAAGAAACAATCTTTACCAATAATTACTCCAAAGATTGAAACTTGACCAAATAATGAGTTACAACACTACTCCCAATAGCTGGGAGAGATACAAACAGTGAAACCTAATTGCATTTCAAGAACCAAAAAACTCAGTATAAACTACTGCAACAAATTGCAAAGGAATGCAAACATAAAAAAACATGTCTAACCAAACAGGCCAACAAACAGTAAGCAAAAGTACAAAACATCATAAGTAAAAATCAAAGCTTAACATCCAACTCACCTCCGAAAAAATTGAAACCCCACTTCAAATTCACCACCAAGATCAAAGCTTTTGGTTCCAATCTAACAAAGAAAACTTAATTGCCAGTCAATTTCAAGCCAACCCACAAAAGTGATAAACTGCAACTAAAAACAAAGATAAGATTGCAACATTAGTCCCTCAAAAGTCAATTTAAAACAAGAAAGTTTGGCTAATAAAGAAAAAATATATAAATTACTAACTCTTACCAAGTATAGCACATGGAACAAAGCTCCACCACCACTTTCATTTCCAACTACAAATACTAACTGGTTTTAGACAAACCATAGTTCTAGAAGAAGAAGACAAATTAAACACATAAATATGAAGAAAAGGAAAAAATATAAGTTAAAACAAATGCGTAAGCCACGTTCATTTTTAATTTTTTTTTTTTTTGGAAAAATTAGGCAAATATAGTGTATAGATCACTATCTAGAAAAATAATAATGGTGGGGTCCAAGATTTGCTGAAATCTTGCAATTTCAAGGTCCAATCTATGGAGTAACCCCCTTAACCCCAGTACCCCACTAACCCCACATATATAGACTTGTGAAAACACGAAAGAGATACAGAAATAATGTATGTATAGGTGGAGAGAGAGTTTAAAGAGAGAAAAAGGTAACAAAAAAAAGTGTTAGCTGGTCCGCACAATAGATCAGTCAGTGCTGGATTATTTGGCAACTTGCCACTATATGTCATGGCAATAACTAGGGGTGTTCATAAAAATCCGAAAAATCAAATTAAATCAAATTAATATTTTTTTGTTTGATTTAATTTTAATTTTAAATTTTAAAAATCGATCAAATTTGATTTGATTTTAATTTTAATCAAAAAACAACCGATCCAAACCGACTATAAGACTAGATATTTCAAATTTATTATTACACCTATATATATGTATATTTTTATACAAAGTTTCAAATTTTTTATGGTGAATGTCAATCGTTTGCACTTTTAGTACAGTTCTTTACCTTTATATTCTAGTTTGATTGGTAATTTTCTTTTGTTAAGTGTAAGAATCCATTTCATGTTAAAAAAAATATTTTTAACTGAGTCCTAAATTATTCATCACTATTTGATTCAAATCATCAATATATTTTAGTAAATAATAGATTTCTCAAAGGGCAATTGATTTGATAGTGTCACGTTGAAAATGTGGTCGCCGAAATATGTGTTTGGTAGTGTATGTCTTATATTTAAGAAAAAACCGACAAATAACCTAATAACCGACATAAACCGAATCGAGAAAAAACCGACTTAATTGGTTTGGTTTGGTTCTAATATTTGAAAAACCGACGTACTTGGTTTGGTTTCTTTTTAGGGAAAAACGAATCCAAACTGAACCATGAACACCCCTAGCAATAACTAATTTTTCCCTAAAAAAAAAAGAAAAACCAATTTCCAACCCCACCCCCTCTTGTTATTTGTAATTTTTTTTAATTAAAAAAGATGGTAGAAATAATGTGGAATATTGCTTGACAAAATAAATATTCGATTTGGTCAAGAAAAACAGGTCATTTCTTGCTGGAATTAATAAATTCACGAGACAAAATTTTGGGATAATTTGGACCAAGAAAAGAAATTCATTATGCCAGAATTAAGTTCACCAAAGAATTATAGTTACTAAGCCCTCATGAGTCACGAGCCACTAAATATTTTTGTGATGCATGCAAGATAAATAAAGGCTGAGTTTTGATATTATGTATAAGCAAAAATAATTTTGGGATAAAAATTTAGTATTTTTTGTTTGGGTAATAAACTTGGGATAAGTTATTTCAGGATTAAAAATAGTATCGGGATATACCTACCATGAGGTGGACTAGTAATCTCACAATAAGTTATCCTCAAATAAAGCAGTAAAATAGAAAATCTCATGATTAATACAATATATCAAACAATCAATAAGAAATAATACTAGGATAACCAATTTCTATCGGGGCATGACCCATAATAGGAAGGTGACGAACCCGAGCTTTAAGATTGAACGTTAATAATTAGTCGAGCGTTTTATTACTCCGTATCGAATTTTGGGCTAGTCTAATAGAGTCTTGACTTAGACGGCTAGTAGTACATATTGTTTTCATACTTGTTTTCTTCTCTGGTTTCCTACTATCTTTGCCATTGTCACCGGATATTACTATTGCTTTTTTCATCTATTTTTCTAGTCCTTAGATTGTTGGTATTATCTTTCTGGCCTTTGTTGTTATTACTGTTTTGTTATTTCTTTTTATCTTCTTGAACCGAGGATCTTTTAGAAACGGTCTTTCTATCTCCATAGTAGGGCCAATGTCTACGTACACGCTCTCCTACCCAGATTCCACTTGTAAAATTATACTCAATTGTTATTGTGCAACTAATTCCAGCCTAATTAACCCGAGTGTAACTGATTTTCAAATCAAACGACTTTCAAGTATTTCACGGTTTTTTAGAAAATAAAATGTTTACATGTAAGAGGACGTGTTGAAAACAAAAAATAAATAATAAAAGTATTTACTCTTTAACAATTTAAAATAATAAAAAAATGGTTCACACAATTACTAATTCTACAAAAGTAACCACCAAAATGCAAGAAAACAAAAAGGAACCTATAAAAAAAACATATATACCTAACAACCTTGAATCTTGATACCTTTACCCATGACTTTTGTCGAAACATGTGACTTATGTAATCTTGTATAGTATAAGATATTATTAAATTAATAGAATATTGCTGACTTAGATCGCGTAGGAGGTAGGACAAAGGTTTGGAGGTGTTATGTTTCAAACATGTTTTTGAAATTAATGTTTATAGATATTGGAAATGTTCTTTTGTGAAATTAATGTTTGGTGGTAGATTTATCTATGAAATTATTAAATATTGTCATGTTGCAAATTATTAAATATTGTCATGTTGTAGCTAATTTTTTTATTGTCTTATTGTTTATTTAAAGCTCTATAGATTTGAAACTTGTTGGTGAATTTGGAATATAAAAGTAATAAAAAAAGGGGAAAATTTATCTTTTTCTTAAAAGGTTTTTAGATAGAAAAGAATAATACTTAAATGGCCTTTTAAAGTTAGGATTAGACTTTTGGATCAACTGACTTTTCATATACATCCAAAGAGAAAACTGTTTAGACCTAACTAAAACTTCGATATATTCAAACTTCACGATGATAGATTACAAATACTTACGAATAAGAAAAAATAATTATCCTCATTATAATGTTTTGTTAGAAGGACAGGTTATGAAGTGTAACATTACTGTATATAATAAGAGAATCAAAGGTCTTTCGTAGTCCTCACATATATTTTTCAAAAAATATAAACTTTTCACTTAATTACTTTTATGTTCTGATTTTATTTTTAGTGTCAAATTTATTTTTTGTTTTGTGATTTACAACTTGCCATATCACTTAATGTTTCAGTAACACATGTGAGTTTGCTACAACAGTAGGCTCCAGGGGCGTACGCAACACCTTCTGTAAGCGGTGTCGAAATTTAAAGTGATAAAAAAATTACTATAATAAATATGGGATATAAGAAATAGAAATGAGCAACACCACCAAATCCCGTCACTTAGAAATTACAAGTTATAGAGGATGATAATCTTTTCGTAGTTACGGTTCACGAAAGAGGACACAATTCTTTTTTTCTTAAAACAAAAGAGGCTTTAAAGAAGAAAAAAAAAGGCAAAGAAAAAAAATGCAAGGGAAACACGTACGAAGTATTCGAACCGTAGACCTTGACGTTGCAAGAAAGGGCTTTGACCATCAGACCAGACACTATCTTTTGTTCAGCAAGTGTCATATGATTTATATCTATACTTTTACACAATATTTATATGTGTAATAACTAAAGTTTTCCGGAGAATGACACCGCTTGGACAAGGGTGCATCCGCCCCTGGTAGGCCCTATTTAATTTGTAATTTACACGTTAAGCAAGGTTAAAGGTTATTATGGTCAATGGACCCCACGTAAATTTGTCATTCTCACACATTCCTACGTACATATTTCTATTAGAATGATTATGTGAGTCTCACCTAAGTAGCTACTATTAATGATTATTATCATCTCACATCCAACTCACTCTTAAACAGCTACTCTTATTAAACATTACACTAATTATGTAATTTTAAAGTGTATTACATATTCTTTTCTCTTGATTTAATAATGTTTAGAAGCAAGTAAATATTTTTTGGCTTAATATTCTATTTATAATAAGGGGCAATAGAAAGTTTTTTCCCGTCCTCACATTCAAGTTTTCAAAACTATTGCCCTTAAAGTTGCTCTTTTTTACTCTATCAGTTTTGTGGGTGTTGAGTTAATAATACCACTTTAAGTCTATTTTGTAATTCTATGGTTTCTTATAGGAGATAGTACATAATATCTTCCTACAATCATTTCTCACCCTACACTAACCTTCAAATGGAGTTATGGTTGCACCTTAACCAAAATGTTTGGTTCTATAATTCGAATTGTTGAAGTACTGTAGCTTTAAGTACATTTTACCTTTACAAATTAAAGGAAAACATTTACGCATCCAAACTCCAATTTATCGGTCTTCATAATTTTACCGCTACATTAGCAAAAATGCATCCTTTAAAAGTGAAAAGGATCAAATATTAACAAGATGAGTAAAACATATTAAGCCTAATATCTTTAAACTCTTTTGGCGTGTGGACATTTATAGTTTTTTTTTTGTTTTTGTTAAGAACATTGTAGGAACTTAAGTAATGTTATTCCCAGTTTCTTTGTGTGTTGATACGAGTTCTACGAAAATCTCTTAAATATAATACATGGTATATTAATTCGGGATTCACAAGGAATACCAGACTAAAAATAGGTTGTGTATTTAAAATTTATCTTGATTTTAATTTGAATATACACGATTATTTTTTATTAGGAGAAATACAATATTTGGTGAAAACTTAAAAACATAAAACAAATTATTCTTTTTAATCATATATATTAGTTTTTGACTTTAAATTTGGACCAGGACTCAGCACAGGCTTACTGCAACTAGTTTTGAATAAATTGAACAAAGTGAATTGCTTAAGTCCATCTTCTTAAGCTTCAAATGATGTTAAAAGTTGTGTTTAAATTTCAAAGAGAAATATTTTTAAAGTTTTGGAACTCATATAGTAATTATTATTGACCAAAATTGCGATTCATTAAAAATAATAACAACTATGAGACAATTTGCCAAGGACACATGTATTAATGGACCAAAAATGTTACGATGGTGCTTCCACATGGTAATCCATTAATTAACTTAATGGAGTGAAGAATATGTTGCTTTCTACTGAAATGACTTCACTGCTTATCTTGTAATTGTGCGGTTTGCAAAAATTTCGACTTTGTAAATGATTAATTGATCCATTTATAACACTCTGTATCGCATATATTGTTTACCCTAAAATTTGGATAACAATTAAACTTATATTATAGTTTTAAGGATACGTGATTTCGTCAAATACCAACTGATAAACGAGAAAATAACAAATATGAATTAGGCTGTAAAATAAATCAAATCAGTGTGTAAGCAAAATCCTCGACCTCGAATTGAAGTAGTCTAGCACCTGAATCTGCACACAAGGTGCAGGGAGTAATGTGAGTACGTCAACTCAGTAGTAATGAAAGTAAATAATGTCTGAGAACTACGAAACACATAAAACAAGTCATCAATCCACAGTAAATACAATTCTTCTTTCAAAAATCATAGATACGACAATTTGTAACGCTTGGAAGTCGATTTCAGTAAAAATTCCTGTGAAAATGTACCTTTCAACAATTTTTCATAGAAATCAAGATAATTTAGTATAAACATGATAGAAATCATAAATAGCCTCTCGAGCAAAAACATATTTCATAAATCGCTCCTGGGGCATAACATCACTCAAAAACAGTCACTCAGCATACCTCACAATCACTCGGAATCAGCCCCTCGGGCAACCTTACAGTCACTCATGCCTCCCGGTCACTCGTCACTCGGTACTCGGTACTCGACACTCGCACTCAGTATGTACTTGCGCTCACTGGGGGTGTACAGACTCTGGAGGGGCTCCTACAGCCCAAGCGCTATAACATGCCATCTCGTGACATAACCACTCAGGCTCTCAACCTCTCACATATCATAAATAATGTAACATGTTGCGGTGCGCAGACCGTTCCCACAATATCCTCACAACATTGCCCCTCGGCCTCACTCAGTCAGAAGCTCTCAAAAAGCCACTCGGGCTATCAGTAAAATGGGGTACTCGACCCAAAATATCATTTTATGCCTCAAAATAGTGTAAATAAGACTTCGAAATCAGTTAAACATAATATGAATGAGCGTAAATCATAAGTCAACACAGTGAGGAATAGCAGTAAAAAGCCCCCAAGGGGTCCAAACACTTGGCACAAGGCCCAAGTACGACATTTCGCCCAAAACATAGTAATAAACTTTAGAACATGAAATATCATATGATTTATAATCAAATTCGCAACTTAATAGTTGCTACGGGACGGACCAGGTCACAATCCCCCAATAGTGCACGCCACACACTCGTCATCTAGCATGTGCACCACTCTAAAATAGTGATATAATGCGAAGTCTAGGGTTTCATACCCTCAGGACAAGATTTATAGTCATTACTTACCTCAAACCGGACGAATAACTGCTCTGCGATGCCTTTGCCCCTCGACTCGGCCTCACCACTCCCCGAATCTATTCAAAAATAGATTCATATCATCAAAATACACTAAAGGAACAAATCCAGCTCGAAATTAACCAATTTATATCAAAAATTTCGAAATTGATCAAACCCGACCCCCGAGCCAACGTCTCGGATTCTGATAAAATTCACAAAACTGGAATCCTTACACTCTCACGAGTTCATGCATACCAAATACATCAAAATCCGACCACAAACAACCCCTCAAATCCTTAAATCAAAGTCTCCAATCTCAAGCCCTAAACCCTCAATTTTAACCACTAATTTTCATAAATTTCATATCTAATCAGTCAAATATCACCATAGAAATGAGTTTTAGGTCCAAGAATCTAACCTCCACGAAATCCCCTTGAAGTCCTTCTTCAAATCGCTCCCAGCTCCAACCCGTATGAAAAATTGATGAAATAAGCCAAAAATTTGCGAAGGCAACTATTTATAGGTTCTGCCCAGTGAATTCTCACATGCGACGCCGCACCTGTGGAAAATCCCTCGCAGGTGTGGTTTTTACTTAAAATCCAAAATCCGCATATGTGGCCCTCTTCACGCATCTGCGGGCTCGCAGATGCGAGCCATCCTCCGCACTTGCGCTTCCAAGCCAGGCTGCCCAATTCCGCACTTACGCAAGTCCAATCGCACCTGCGGTGACCTCACCTGCGACCACCCATCTGCATCTGCGGAATCTCATAACAGCAAACGCCAGCAGCCTTATTCCACTTCCAACCTCTTCGACGGCCATCCGAAATCATCCCGAGCCCCAACCAAAAATACCAACACATCATATAACATAATCCGAACTTCATCTCGGAACACTAAATATAACATCAAATCACCAAATTAATCCATGATTCAAGCCTAACGATTTTTAAATTTCTGAAATTCGCCAACGACGGTGAAACCAACCAAACCACGCCTGAATGACCTGAAAACTTTCACACACATCCCAAATGACCCTACAGACCTATTCCAACTTCCGGAATTCCATTCTGATCCCGATAGATAATTTTCCACCTGCCGACCGCATCGCCAAAAATCCAATTTCGCCAATTAAAGCCTAATTCTGCTCCGGACCTCCGAACAACATTCCAACCCATACTCCTAAATCCCAAATCAGCTAACGAAGCTATCCGATCCATAAAAATCATATTTCGAGATCATTCACCTACAAGCCAACTTCCGGTTGACTTTTCCAACTATTAAACCACCTTAAGAGACTAAGTGTCTCATCACTCTCCACGACAACTACGAACCCGAGCTTATCGACTCAACACAACATAAATGAGCTAAACCACACAAAACGAAGCATAAACAGGGAGAACAGGGCTAATCTCATGGAACGACCGGCTGGGTTGTTATAGCATAATGGAAAAAACATCAAAAAACGTTCCACAAAAGGAGAAAGCATACTTCTCTTCTTCCCATCCGGCCGGTGATAAAACACCGGTAGAATCGCATCCTAGCGAGTATGTTCCCGGCCCGTGCGTTCTTAAGTCAGACTTTAAAGTTAAGAACCTTCAATCGATCCCTGGCCAATGTGAGCACGTGTCGAGGTACATCTGCTCGATAATGGTGGGACACCTTGAGGCGGTAAAAAGGGATTGCAACTGGGGGGATGAAGTTGTTGTACAGATCCCTGCCCCTGAATATATTATTACAACCCACGTAGAGGGGTTTCTAAGTGTTTATACTTACCCCTTCATGTTAGGTCCCCTCGACCCGATCATTGTTGATTTCTGCCAGAGGTACCAGGTGACACTAGGCCAAGTTCACCCCTCTTTCCGGCACATCGTAATCATGCTCCGGTTCTTCTCCGGAAAAATCGAGGGGCTGCTGTTCACCCTCAAGTATCTCATGAGACTATATGGACCCCGACTCTTTCGAGGGTTGATCAAGCTTCAACGTCGAGCTACCAAGGCTTTGTTCTCGAGTATCGATAAGGATAAAGACCGGGGTTGGATGAGCCGGTTTGTTAGGGTGAAGACCTATGACCTCATCCCAAAGAAATAAATTCCATTCCCCGAGAAGTGGAACCCCGAGCGTAAGTAACATTTTACTCATCAATTTCCATGTTCCTATTTTTGCTTTATCTAATATCTTCTTTTGTCATGCAGTGGTTACCTAGATGCCTTGAGCGGTATCTGACCTCGAGGAATGGGTTTAGAAGTTGTCCTCGACTTCCTCTCATACCGAGCATTGTTGGCATGACTAGGCAAAGGGCACGTGGGAGGAAAAGAATCACGGTGAGCTTTTCTTCCTTATTTTCGAGGTGCCAATCATACTTCTTTTTCTCACCAAGTTTCCTTTTGTGTAGGCCTGAACAAGGACGCAATTTTGAGGCCTCCGAGCGATGGGAAAGAGGCCAAGTCCTCGGCTCTGAAACCGAGGAAACATAGAAAAAGAAAGGGGGCCTCGTTGTCTGAGGACCCCAAAGCCAAAGCTTGGAGGACCAGATGGAAGGACATTGCTCTCACCATGGACTCGATCCAAAGTTTGAGATAAGAAGAAGAAGGTGACGCCTCAGCATTAATGGATCGATCTAGGAAGACTATCGAGGCTGCCAAATCTTCAAAATCGGAGGCGGTTGCCGAGATTAAGCCTGATGATGAGGAATTTTCAAAGAAAAATTCCGGCGAAGACCCCGAATCGACTAAGGTCGAGACTGTCCCACGACCATCAAGAATCATACTGGAGGGGGGTGGTTCTAATACCACAAGGGTCGATCAGAGCGCCCCGAGTGTCTCACTCGAGGCATTGATAGCAGGTCATTCGTCTTCTCTACCGGCTTACTCCAAGGAGGCGATAAGAGAGGCTCGGGCCATGAGGCTCCCCGACATAGGCGGAGTCCCTAATGAAGAGGATTCCTTTCGGGATTGCTTTACCTGGGTCGATCAATGCCTCTGACCTTAACGATGCGTCAACCCTCTTTGAAGAGGCCAATCGTCTTCTATCTCGAGTAATTGTTGTAATTCTCTTTATCTTTTCCTTCCTTCAGTCTAACTTAATTTCTTCCCATATAGGCTTTTTCCAAGTCTCGGGCTGATTTGAGACAATGTGAGGCCGAGCTCCAAAAGACTTCGGAGGAGAGAAATGCTCTCAAGCTCCTTTGTGGGCAAAAGGATGAAGAGCTCACGGACCTTCGAGCGGACTTGGCCAAGGATCGTAAGGAGGAGGCCGAGCTGAACGAGCAGGTAACTGTCCTTTTGAAAAAATATGGACTTGATCCAAGGGTGGAGGCTAACATTTCGATGTCTCAGTTGCAGCAAAAAAAAAGAATATCGAGTTGTTCCAAAGGGAAGTAGATCAAGTTAAAGTCGGTTGCCATCGGTGGAAATAAGGCATGGACCGCCTTGCTGCAGAGAAAGAGGATGCCTCGACCCAACTGTCATCGTCTGAAGTTCAAATTCGGAGTGCTAGGGAAAAGAGCTAGGCTCAGGCTAGAATGATCGAGGAGCTCGAGGACGAACTTGCTAAGGCCTAAACTGAGGCCGAAAAGGCGAATATTGTGGCCGATAAATCGGTGACCATGTATCTGGATGATGCCGAGGACGCTCAAACACAATTAAGGGGGGCCCTTGATCGTACTCAGTGGACCGACCTTGCCAAACACCAATCTCGAAGGGAGACCCTCAAGGAAATCCATGCTCGAGGTTTTGACCTCTCTAAAGAGATAGCACAGGCAAAGGTGCATGAAGCTGATGCCAGGCTGCTTGCCTCCTCCGATAATGACGATAACAATGAAGGAAACCAAGGTGGGTCCAATAATGGCGAGGGGACCGAAGAAGAAGCTGGCCCCGAGCATAGTTAGGACTTGTATTCTTTCTTTTCTTTTCTTTTTGTAAGACCTTTGTCGGTATTTTGTACATATTTTGTATATATATATATATATATATATAAAGTTATTTCCCCTTTGAATTCCTTATTTGAGTTTTGTCTTCAAACTTGCTTTGTGCCTTGTAAAATTATAGCACACCTTATGCCTTTAAAAATATGTTTGAGGCTTTGGTTTTGGGTGACTTGATCAAAGCATAATAATACTGCTTTTATAATCGAGTTCGAGTAAAACTAGAACCCGAAGTAATAGAACCCTTAGGTTTGTATTGAGTAATAAAGAATCCTTGAACTATAGTCGAGTGAATTTTTATTCGAGCTCGAAGTAGGGAAATCCTTAGGTTCGAATTGAGTGAGAACGTGTTCCCGAACTCTAAGTGTATTGACCCTCAGTCTATTTGAATCATACCAATATGGCCGTAAAAGAATGGATTTTTTCCCATTTTTGGCTTAAATACTTCATAAAATTTTGTTATGCCATAGCATATATTTTTTACCCATTGGATTTTTTGAGGGTTTAATATTGGTCGAAATCCCTTTATCTTTTGTGCCTTAGCACAAATTCGTATTTGAATAATTAGATACCTCTTAAGTATTTTTTAGGACTGATATTATCGAAGCCCTTTGATTATTTTGCCGAGGGTAGCCTTTTTAACCGATTTTCAAAGAATTCGAAGCCCTGTTTTTATTGCGGGATTCGGACGTCTCCGAGTCGCGTTAATTTGGTCTTAGCCTTTGGGTATGCCTTTTGGGCTTATTTCCCAATAATTATTTCGAACTTATTCGAAGTGTTAGTCCCCGTGATTGATGGCCTTGGCCTATAAATCGAGGGATGCCTCTTTGAGGTCTTATGGTTTCGAGTTTAGATAATACGAAAATGTTGATTTTCGATGATAGTCCCTGAGTATGGGGTTGATCGTTCGAGGTGTAGTTGCACTTTGGCCCTTGAGCCATAAAAATTAAAAGTACAGATCTTGTAAAGTAGAGAATTTTCATTAGGCACAAGATATCTGATAAGGAAAAGTACTTATTTGAATAGTTCATACATGCATACATGTTTTTCCATTGGGGCCCGACTAATCTATATGGAGACGGTTCATTCGACAGTTTGGACCATTACAAAGTTTTTCTTTTGAGACCCTTTTGACATGAAGTATTTTCCTTCAAAATAAAATATCCGAGGGTGATGTCCCCCCCCCACAATATTCGAGGTTGATTGTAAGGAGACCTCAGATACTCTAAGCCAGTACGAACAACGGTTGCCTCGTTAAAAACCTTGCCGGAAACACCCATTTGGGATAAAAACTGGTCGAAGGGAAAAAGAGTGTAACTCGTGATTTAAGGCCCTAATATCTTCCTTCTTGCTGAGAACTTTGATATTTTTGCTCGAACACCTGAAAATAAGTTAGTGTAAAATGTAAACGAAAAAAGAGGAGGTCATACCTTAACAATAATACCGCTTGAGTAGTGATATGTTCTAATTATTTGCTAGTTGCTCGCCGTTTATGGTGCCTAGCTTGTAAGATCGCTTTCTGACGATGTCGAGGACTTGATAGGGTCTTTCCCAATTCGGGTCGAGTTTCCCTTTAATGAGGTCTCGAGTGTTGATGGTGACATTCCTTAAGACCAAGTCCCAAATCATGAAGTGGCAAAGGTTGGTCCTTCGATTATAATACCTTTCGATGTGTTGTTTTTTCACGACCATTCGGACGAGGGCGGCTTCTCGTTTTTCATCCAGTAGTTCGAGGCTAGTAATCATAGCCTCGTTTTTTTATTCTTCTGTCGTGTGTCAAAATCTGGCGTTGGGTTCCCCGACTTCGACTGAGATAAAGGCCTCAGAGCCATATACTAAGGAGAACAGGGTTGCACCCATGCTGGACTTCGATTTTGTTCGATATGCCAAAGGACTTCGGGTAGAATTTCTCTCCATTTTCTCTTGGCGTCGTTCAACCTTTTCTTCAAATTTTGAATGATGGTTTTGTTCGTCGATTCGGCTTACCCATTTCTGCTAGGATGATATGGTGGCGATAGGATTCTCTTTATTTTGTGATCCTCGAGAAACTTTGTTACCTTGCTGCCATTGTTTTCCATTGTTGCATACAATCTCGGCGGGTATCCTGAATCAACGTACGATGTGATCCCAAATGAAGTCTATAACTTCTTTTTCTATGACTTTCTTGAAGGCATGTGCTTTAACCCATTTAGAGAAATAGTCAGTCATAAACAAAACGAATTTAGCTTTACCTGGGGACAATGGTAGAGGGACGACGATATCCATCCACCATTTCATGAATGGCCATGGGGATAGGACCGAATGAAGTTGTTCTCCAGGATGGTGGATCATCGGTGCGTACCTTTGACACTTATCACATTTTCGAACAAACCCCTTAGTGTCCTTTTACATACTATCCCAATAGTATCCTGCTCTGACGACTTTGTGAACTAGTGATTCGGCACCAGAGTTGTCCCCACAAGTAACTTCGTGAACTTCTCGTAGGACATAATCGGTTTCCCCTAGTCCCAAGCATACTGCGAATGGCCCTTTGAACATGCTTCTCTATAATGTTCCATCCTCAGCCAATGTGAATCGAGCAACTTTAGTTTGTAGAGATCTCGATTCTTTAGGGTCCGATGAGAGCTTTCTGGTTTTCAAATACTCGATATATTTATTCCTATAGTCCCAAGTTAAGCTTGCGGAGTTTATCTTAGCACGACCTTCTTTGATTACAGATTTTGAGAGTTGAACGACAGTCCCCGAGCCGAGTTCGTTGTCCTCAACTGATGATCCCAAATTTGCAAGGGCATTGGCTTCACTGTTTTGCTCTTGAGGTACATGCTCCAAAGTCCATTCTTTAAAATGGTGTAAAGTTACCTATAGTTTGTCCAAATACCTTTGCATTCTATCCTATCGAACCTCGAAAGTTTTGTTTACTAGGTTTACTACCAAAAGGGAGTCGCACCTGGCTTCGATAACTTCTGCTCCCAAGCTTTTAGCTAGTTCGAGACCTGTAATCATGACCTCTTACTCGACCTCATTGTTAGTCAACTTAGAAGTTTTAATGGATTGTCTAATAGTATTGTCCGTGGGCGTCTTCAAAAGGATGCCTAACCCGTAACCCTTCACATTCGAGGCGCCGTCTATAAAAAGGGTACACCTCCCCCCCCCCCCCCCCCCCGATGATGTGCCCGATTTCAACAAAAGTTCCTTTTCAACTTCGGGTACGAAGGTTGGCGTGCAGTCAGCCACGAAGTCTGCCAAAATTTGAGACTTGATGGTCGTTCGGGGTTGATATTCAATATCGTACCCACTGAGTTCGACGACCCATTTGGCCAATCGACCCGACAGTTTGGGCTTATGCAAAACATTACGAAGTGGGTAAGTGGTTAATACACATATGGGGTGACATTGAAAATATGGTTTTAGCTTCCTAAATGCGCTTATTAGAGCAAATGCCAATTTTTCCAAGTGTAGATATCTAGTTTCTGCTTCACCTAGAGTTCGACTTCCGTATTAAACAGGAAATTACGTACCTTTATCTTCTCAAACTAGGACACTGATTGCCGCGATTTTCGAGACTGCCAAATATAAGTAGAGTTTTTCATCTATATTTGGAGTATGGAGAAATGGTGGTCTCGAGAGGTATCATTTCAATTTTTCTAACGCCTGTTGGCACTCCGGGGTCCAAGCGAGTTCGTTCTTCTTTTTGAGTAGAGAGAAGAAACTGTGGCTCCGATCCGGCGATCTCGAGATGAATCAGCCTAAAGCAGCTATCCGCCTCGTCAGCCTTTGTACGGCTTTAATGCTATCAGCGATAGTGATTTTTTTGATAGCCTTGATTTTATCGAGGTTGATCTTGATCCCTCCATTCGACACCATGAAGCCAAGGAATTTTCCCGAACCAACCACTAAAGCACACTTTTCGAGGTTGAGCTTCACATTGTATTTCCTTAATATCTTGAATGTTTCCTGCAAATGTGTCAAATGGTCCTGTGCGCGCAGGGACTTAACTAGCATGTCATCAACATATACTTCCATCGATTTACCTATTTGTTCTTCGAACATTTCATTTACTAGGTGTTGGTAGGTAGCTCCTGCATTTTTTAGCCTAAAGGGCATTGCGTTATAATAATATGTTCCATACTTGGTGATAAATGAAGTCTTTTCTTGGTCTTCCTGGTTCATTTTAACTTGATTGTACCCGGAATAGGCGTCGAGAAAATTAAGGATCTCGTGGTCGGCCGTGGCGTCGATCATGCAATCGATGTTAGGCAATGGAAAAGAATCCTTGGGGCATGCCTTGTTCAAATCCTTATAATCTACACACATCCAAAGTTTGTTCCCTTTTTTAGGGACTACGACTACATTGGCTAACCACTCGGGATATTTTACCTCCTGAATGGACCCTATTTGAGAAGTTTAGTTACCTAGTCCTTGATGAATGCGTGCTTTACCTCGAATTGGGGCCTTCTTTTTTGCTTCACTGGCCTGAACTTTGGGTCCAGGCTCAATCAGTGTGTTGTTATCTCTGGTGGGATCCTTGTCATGTATAAGTGGGACCAAGCAAAACAATCTATGTTTTCGTTGATTTGGTGGCGTTAAATTCTTCGAGAACAACGAAGGTTCGAGGGGTAAAAACAACTTCGTCTTCTTCTCCCTCTATTTCCTGATTCCCCGATTCAGTCGAGGCTGGTGGCTGTGATTGCTATTTGGCTTCCTGTTTCCCTTTGATGTTCGATCCTTTCGATTTTGACAACGACATCGGTATTACCTCATCGACCGCGAATATTTCCCTTGCAGCATGTTGCTCCCCATGCACTGTTTTTACCCCGTCCGATGTTGGGAATTCATCATTTGGTGTAGAGTTGAAGGGACTGCCCTCATATTGTGAATCCAGGGCCTCCCGAGTAGGTGTTGTACCTCATGTCGCCCTCGATCACGTGGAATTTGGTATCTTGGATAGTTCCATCCACGTTCACCAGCAGGATGATCTCTCCTTTAGTTATCTCGTTGGCCATATTGAAACCGTTCAAGACCTGAGCTGCGGGCACAATTTGATCTTGTAGGCCGAGCTTCTCCACGAGCCTTGATCGGATGATATTTGTCGAGCTACCTGGATCCACTAAAACACACTTAACTTAAACTTTATTTAACAAGATAGAAATTACCAGAGTGTCGTTGTGAGGTTGAGAAATTCCTTTTGCTTCCTCGTCGTTGAATGATACGGTGCCTTCTGGCACATAATCTCGGGTCTGTTTTCCCTAGTAATCGATACCTTAGTGCATTTGAATATGGGCCCTTGTGGAATATCGACCCCACCGACGATCATATGGATTACATAATGCGGCTCCTCCTGTTCGTTTTTCTTATTGGCGTCTCTTTCTCTGAAATGATTCTTGGCTCGATCACGTAGAAACTCTCAAAGGTGGCCCTCGTTGAATAGACGGGATACCTCCTCCTGCAATCTTCGGTCCTGTGACAATGCGTGCCATGATATTTACACATCAAATTGGGGTTTCTTTGGGAAAGATCGGTTTGTATGGGTCTGGGCCATCTAGTATCTTTGATTCTTCCAATTGCCGATACAATGTCCGATGCGTCGACACTAAAATTATATTCTGACAACCGAGGTGCCTCTGTAGGATCGTCATACTTATCAAAACCACTTTTGCTCATAAGTCCCCGAGTATTCTATCCTCGATCACTTCTTTGATCATTTCGAGCGGAATTGCGTCATGGGCCGTTGTTCTAGCGATCTACGATATACGACTGATATCGGTCTTTGTTCGACCCAGGCTCCCTATCGACGTCCCTCTGATTTTTGGTTGATGACCTGTTCGGATACACTGAACCGGAAAGAGTTCCTAATTGGTCATCCTCGACCATGATCTTCGATTGGTACCGATTATATACATCGACCCAAGTCACGCTAGATATTAGATCAAATTTTTCTTCAGTTGACGTGACGCTATCGAAGTTCATTCATTCAATCCCTGAGTGAAAGCTTGAGCGGCCCAATCATTTGTGACCGGTGGCAACTCCATGCGCTCCATTTGAAATCGGGATACGAACTTCCTCAACATTTCATTATCCTTCTGTTTTACTTTGAAAAGGTCTGATTTCCTTGTCGCAACCTTTATGGCCCCGGCATGTGCCTTTACGAAAGAGTCTGCTAACATGGTAAATGAGTCAATGGAATTTGGCGGTAAATTGTGGTACCAAATCATTGCCCCCTTCGATAGTGTCTCTCCGAACTTCTTCAATAAAACAGATTCGATCTCATCATCTTCCAAATTGTTACCTTTGATGGCGCATGTATAAGGGGTGACATGCTCGTTGGGATCGGTTCCCAATGTACTTAGGTATATCCGGCATACAAAACTTTTTTGGGATGGGATTTGGAGCCGCACTTGAGGGAAACGGCTTATGTACAAAAAATTTCGAATCCATCCCTTTCAAAATTGGCGGTGCCCCCGGTATTTGATCAATTCGGGAGTTGTATATTTCCACTTTCTTATCATTAGCTTCAATTTCCTTTTCTCCCGACTTAATTCTTTTGGTGAGCTCCTCGAGCATTTTCATTGTTGCAGGATCGGTCCCCAATTCATTATTATTCGACCTCTCTAGTAATGGCTCGGCACGATGGGTGGCTTCTGGTTCGACCCCACTCGAAGTTCTATGTTGATTTTTTAGCTGTGCAATAGAGGCTTGCTGAGTCTGTAGAATTTCGAATATTACCTGGAGACTACCTCCTCCATATCCTCTACCCTGTGCACCTTGGCCACCAGATCGGCCTTCTCGGCGTACACTCCCTTCGGGGTCTGCACCCAGGTCTACATTTAAAGCAACGTGCGAACTGACGTCGACTGGGTTGGCAACTGGTGCTCCCCCGAGATCAGCTTGTGGCACTTCGACCCCTGGTGCAATTACATTGTCGTTCTCCCTGTGAAATCTGAGGCCGTTGTCACCATGTGTGGGTGCGTTTGTGAGTTTGACATATTTTAACCTGAAAGCAAAGATACTCAACAAGAACAAGCGTAAAATAGTGTGTGTTATCGGAATCAGTATTGAATAATCACTATTATCCTTAGCCCCACGGTAATTACCCTAAAATTTGGATAATAATAAAACTTATATTGTGGTTTTAAGGATATGTGATTTCGTCCAATACCAACTGATAAACGATAAAATAAATATATGAATTAGCTTGTAAAATAAATCAAATAAGTGTGTAAGCAAAAGCCTCGACCTCGAATTGAGGTAGCCTCGAGGTGATAAAGTAAGAACAGTAAAGAATAAGCAGCTCAGATGAACAATAAATGGAGTAATAAGCAAGAAAAAATGGTTGTATATATTTTTCTCAATGAGCAATCATGGTTACAAATGAATAGAATTCCCCTTTATATAGTAGAGGAGTCCTAATTAAGGTACACTTCTAATTATAGTAGAAAATTGTATTTACAACTGATTAACTGTCATAGATTTGATCCGTTCCGAGATACATGCCACGATTCTCGATCAATTGCGAATATCTCGCTCTTTCCGTTATAAAGATATCTCTTCCTGGCCTCGATTGATGTTGATCTCGATCTGAAAAATGGCTTCGACTTCGTACTCGACGTCCGAGTTCTTCGACATAATATTCCTATCTCGACCAAGTAGTAAAATCGAATAGCCCCAATTTCTACCGTATACATATGCCTTGTCTCAAGTGGGGTTTAAGCATTTGTTACAAGTGTCATTCGAACTTAAAGTTTGAATTGATAATAGTATAACAGATCTAAGACGCTATTAGAAGACTATTAATAAATGCGTGTTCTCGTAATATATGGTTTCAATAGGAACTCGATATTGTTATACCTTAGTGAATGTTGAGCCACTAAAGTCCAACATATTTACAAGATAAGTATTGCAGAGATACGAATTTAATATAGATATACGGTCATACACGATTTGACAATATTAAAAATGGCCGTATTCGTCAGAGTTGCAAGTAGTATTGAGGATAAATAATCGAAAGTCACTTGAGATTGTTTGGTCATGTCATGCGCCAACCTATAGATGCACTGTTTCACAAATATGAAATTATGATGAATGAAGGTATTCAAAGAGAACGGGGTAAACCTAAAATCATATAAAAGGAAATTGTCTTGAAAATCTACAAACTCTTAGATCTCAATGTACATTTAACTAAATGTTAGGCATAATGGAGAATTTTGTTTTTTATATGTGATATCTACTAGTAGTTGGGAATAGATTTTTCTTGTCAAATAACTTTTCAAAATAATTATTATTATAATACTTATATATTGTTAACACATCGCTATATTTTATTTGTTTAATAAAGTAGTGAGGAAATCTCGGCAAATATGTGGACAGTAAAATAATATATATTTTCATTAAAATATTGACGATATAGTATATCTCTGCACCATCTTTCAAATTTGAAATTCAAATTCATAGAATGGACATGAATCCAAAATATGCTCCAATAATTGTGACACTAGAAGGTGCATATTATTTCTTTATAAAAACAGCATCCCATCGATTCAGAATTTAAAAGTTCAAATTCAAGGCATAAATACAAAATGAACACTCAATCTGCTCAAATTATTGAAACACACCGTATAAAATCTGTTTTTCTTTTATACAAAGTTAAATTAAGCTCCCGTTTGGTTATAGATTTTGGTTGCTTTTGTTCAGAAACATTTAAATATATTATTTCTTCTAACAATATGCACGTCCAAACACAATTTTAATTTTTAAAAATTATTTTTTAATAACTAAATTTATAGTTACTCTCTGAAAACGATTTGATTATATACATAAGTATATTAAAATAGGTCCATTTTGAAAACTAAAATTCAGGTTGTGGGACCAAATTAAAGAATCCACAAGGACAAATTTTGCAGTATTAATACAATGAATCTGTTTGAAATCTTGATTGATAGAGAAAGAATTGTTTTTGTGTATACTTAAAAACTATTTAGCCAACTAATCCTTGAGAAAAAATGATAAAGGGATTCCTTATTGTTCATAAAGTCAAAATTTTGTATGAAAAACTTATACTAACTATTTTAAGGTTGGTTTTGTCAAATGCTTTAGACAAATAATTGCTACTTAGTTTCTTGAATTCCAGATTATGTGGTAGGATAATATATAATTGGAATACGATTCTCCTGATTTCGGGAGAAATTAAAAAATAATCAGATTTAAAAGTGGTCATTCAAAAATAATCAAAGTTTAAAAAGTAGTCGAAATTTAGCCACTTTAATGTAAAGGTAAATCTGAATGAAAATACTGTTCAAATCCAAAAAATACTCCAGCATAATATACTGGAGTCCCAATATAATATATTGGTCCAGTATAATATGCTGGAAGTTCATACACAGGTGCTCCAATCTCCAATATATTATGCTGGAACTTTCCGTGTGTTGGAGTTCCAGCATAATATGCTGGAAGTTCATACACAGGTGCACCGATCTCCAGTATATTATATTGGAACTTTCTGTGTTGCATCAGTGACTATTTTTCAATAACTTTGCAAATGCTGGTTATTTTTAAATGACCAGTCTGAAAACTGACTAACCCGTGCTATTTTTATCCCGATTTCTGCTCAATACTTTGAGGACTTTGCTTAATTGGTTGAAGAGTTCAAGTAATTGGTCCAATTGATATTAATTAATAATTATCTTTTCCACCAAAAAAGAATGGTCTTGTTAATTTATTTCCGTTGTGGGAAAATTGAATAAGTGGGAAGTGTCATTGTGGAAGGTTGTGTAGTATACACGCCAGTATTTGTACCAAATCAAATATAAATCTTAATTGTAAAAATAAATTACTTAGCTTATTCAGAATTTAAACTTACTTACATGCTAGAGGCAAATTCAAAATTAATATTTCATGGAGTATAAAGGTTCTTAGACTGCACATATACTTGTAAAATTGTGAATTTAAAATTTAAAATTTATTAAATTATAATATTTTTTTACACAAATATTTATATTTCCTATTAAAAATATTGGATTCAAGAACATATTGCACAAAAGAAGGCATTCCCCATTACAGGTTCCCTCGTTGCAATACATTTGCTATTCAACTTTAACGAGGGAGATGAAATTAATTCAAATAAAACTAGAGCCCGTTTGGATTAGCTTTGAAGTAGCTGATAAGTATTAGGGGCTGAAAAACACTTTTAAGTGTTGAAGTTGGTTTAATAAATAAGCAGTTACGTGTTTGGATACAAGTGCTGAAATTGATAATAAGTTGTTGCAGTATGTGATATAAAAATGCTGATAAGCTTTTTTTTTTGTTAAAATGACTTAAATAACCTTAGAGTTGTTTACACTTATAAAGGCGTAGCTTCTTCAAAATTTTAGATTCCAGATCGATTCAAATACAAAATATTCTATTTGTCATTTTACTTTATACAATTGTGCTTAGATAAGATAATTTTTATGATAAATATAATTTATTTTATGATAAGCATTTAATCATAAGTTATAATAATTAATAAATTTACAAAAGTTTCTCAGTAAAAAATAAACCTAAATAGGAGAAAATATTTGGAAAAAAAACAAACATTGTGTTTACACACCAAAAATTTAATATGTCCTCATTTAATACATATACAGTTCAAGTTCAAAGATTAGTACACAATTACATTGATATAAATGTGCAAAGGAATATAGAATTTTCTTATCTTAAATAGTTAATTAGAATTGTAGACTTGGGGGGGGGGGGGGGGGGGGGTTAGGTTCAAAAAGTATTTGCGGCAGTGATTGTCGATATAGGAGTTTTGTTCTAAAAAGGAATATTTTAAGGATAAAATAGTAAAAATCTTGGTCAAACTTAAAGTGCTTATAAGCTACAAATTCATAAGTTGGGGGTGACCAGCTTATGACTTTTGTCTTATTTTTGACTTATAAACGCTTGGCTTATAAACACTTTTAACTTTATCAAATACGTAGATAAACCAAAAAGTACTTATAAGTTAGTTTGACCAGCTTATATGCTTAGCCAAACACCCTCTTACTCTCTACCATGAAACCCTATATTAGAAAATTAAAAATATCAAGATAATAAAAAATTTATGTGGCTTCAACACGAATACCATACATGAGGTAATAAACCAAAAAATAAATAATATAATACACTCTCTTATTAAAAAAAATAGTGAAATTCAACGTATGAGAATCAAAATATCTAACTATCGATCTTCTATTTTTTCAATGTTACTAATATTTTTAAGAGAGCCTCAAATGGAAGTTTCTACTGTCCCTCCAAGAAAAGGAAAAGTTTGTATTTTTTGAATAACATCTAAGATGTTGTACTCCATCCTTCTAGCTCAATTGTGTGGGTTTAAAATGCATAAAAAGGATTTGGCTCAATTTATATTCACGTGAGTTTTGGAAGGTACATTACTTCATGTTATTCGAATTTTATTGAGAGAATATCTTCAAAATATGTCCCTTCTACTTTTTTTTTTTTTTTATAGGGAAAATCCATTTTTGCTATTATTTTCCATTTTTCAAGAATTTTATCAGAAACCACTAATGTTTAGTGGTTATTAACTTCTCATAGCTACCATATACATAATTACTTCATATAACTACTATTCAGTTGTTACGGTAGTGCATTCACATGTATTCGCGCTGTTGTATTCATGGATACAACATTAAAATGTGCCTAAAATCATGGCAGTCCAGTTGTACGCGCATATATTCACATGTATTTGTAATGTATTCATGAATACAGCTACATGTGGGCATATTTCGGTCGGAACCGAAAAAATCGACCGAACTGATTTTTTTTTAATTTTGATTTCGGTTTGTTCAGTCGGTTTCGGTTTGTAATTTTAAAAATTCAGTTTTTCAGTTCGGTTTACGGTTATTAAGTTATTTAGTTCGGTTAAACGAAAAACCAAATTATTAGCATATAGGTTCTTTAAGTTATATATAGGCTAAGCCCATAGGTAATAAATTAATACTATTAGGTCCAATCTATCAAAGACTCGACCCAATAAGTATGTCCATCAACTTTCCAATCTTAAAGACTTTCACTCTATTAAAACTTTCATAGCATATATGATAGATTCCGGGAGGATTTCACACAGAGTTGTAATTTCACTATGTTTGAATTTATGATCCATAATAGAAAAACCGAACTGAACCGAACTTATTTCAGTTCGATTTCGGTTACTACTTTTACAAAATCGAAAATCGAATAACCGAACCGAATTTCTTCAAAACGAATCGAACCGATCGAACGCCCATCCCTAAATACAACAACAAAAAGTGCCTAAAACCAAGACAGTCCAGTTGTACGCGCATGTATTCACATGTATTCTCTCTGTTGTATTCATGAATACAACAGTAAAATACGCCTAAAATCAGGGCATTCCAGATGTATGCACACGTATTCGCACCATGTATTCATGAATACAGTAACGACAATCACCTTAAGAATAGGTATGTCCAACTGTCTAAGAGAGAAGAAAAAACATAAATAATGTATTTTATACCTTATTTCATGGCTCAATAGTAGTATATACCATAAATACTTATTGTGCTATAAAATATAAAAATTAGCTATAGAAAATAATATTTTAGAATAATTTTGATTTATAACAAATAAGGTGTATACTTTTGCTATAGGAGGTAAATTTTTCTTTTTTCAAACAATATAAGCTAATTGGGCAGTACAGACACCTAGTAAAGGGGTATTATCACTTTTAGCCCGCGACATAAATTATTTATATATGGTAGCCGTATATAAAATTTATACAAGATATACATAATGAATATATATATATATATATATATATAAAATACAAATTTTATTTATTTATTTTATTATTATTTTTATGACGGTTATACAATGTCATTTCCCCTAGAAAACGATGTGAAATGTCGCAGCTTTCTGCCAAGTATTGGGCTTCTCGTGTGTAGCCGAAGAGGATGGCCCAGCTTCCTACCTTGTCGATAGAAATGACGCCGAGTAGCCACTCTAAGGACTATTATTTAGAAAATAGTCAATGTATCCTGAATTTAGTTTTAGTAATGAATTCTTCAAAGAAGTATATTAGCGTTTTTGAGAAATTTTAGTTTTTCAATCAATTGTCATTTTAGTTAAAATTCTTTCTGCAAAAACTGAAGACGTATTTCGAAAATAAAACTTCAACACTTTTTGAGAAAAAGCATCCTTCTAACTTAATGCTTGAGAGAGAAAGTTTGACTGGTCGTATTCACTGGTAAAGTTGCTACTTTACAGTTAAAAGAGTTTTTTTTTTCCAGCAACCAGGATAATATATATTCCCTCCGGTATAAAATAAGTGATTTTTTTGTCTTTTTTTTGTGGTCGAAAATAAGTAATTTTTTCAGATTTCGAAAATGAATTAATTTTTTTTCCTACATTGCCCTTGGAGTAAATAGCGTTGGAGTATATGTTAGGAGCATTAATGTGGGATAGTAAAGGAACATATGATCAATTTCATTGCTAATTAATGTTAAAAAGCGAATTTCTTAATCTGTGTCAAAATGTAACACCCCGTAAATTCTGCTTATGTATTAATGAGTTAAAGGAGTAGTAGAGTTATATTTTGAACATATGAGGTCCTATCGGGATGATTATGAGTGAAAATAGTTGTTTCAAAATCAAGATGGAAAGTGAGGTGCATAAGATTCGACAAAATCGACTAAGTTTGCAGAAGGTCTGTCTTCCAGAAGTGTTTAGTGAAAATGTGTAGGGAATTTGTGAAATCTCAAAGCATGAAAATTGTAGGTCTTTGAAATATCTTTCCAATGATATATTGTGTAGACCAAACGAAGCTCTGTGCAAAAGGTTATACCCATTTTACAGAATACTGCGCAACCGCCGCGTTCGACCGCGTTCCACCGCGACCGCAGTGGTGAGGCAGTGCTCCAGCAGTTTGCACCGTGACCGCGGTGGTGAGGCAGTGCTCCAGCAGTTTTCCGCGGTCGGGACTACGGTCAGGCCTTTTGGGACGCGGTGGCCGACCTGGGAAGTCATTTTTTTCTAACTCCTTAAAGGTCCCTCCATCATACAAGGTAAGTTCTAATGGTGATTCTAAACTTATTTCAATTCCCCAACATCTTATTAACAGGGGTAAACCTTCCATATCATTAGATATTCGATTGAGACATCATTGTTGAGAGAAGGAACCCTATAGCTCGAATTCAGGGGGATTGAAATTTAAAGAGGTAATGTCTTCACCCTCTAATTGATTCTAACATTGATTAATAATTATAGACCCTAGTTCATGAGATATAAGTTGATGGGTTTGATAGAAAAGCATGAACGATTATAGGTTGGGTGTGTTAATTGTTGATTATTGGTTGAGGATGTTGTATTACCTTATGGGTGATAAAGAATAATATTGATTATAACCATTTGAGACTTTAGAATCTATCTAGGAGCAAGAGAATGTGGTATTGGGTGTAGACACACCATTAATAAGGACTATGAAGCTTTATTCCCACCAAGTGTTTGATAAAATACTTACGTTACCAAAACACGAGTATCATAGCTAATATAGTGGTAGAACTTTTGTTCTCTAAATGGCATAGTTTCATAACCATTTGATATTCTATGAGTTTCAGTTACGACAAATCAACTTATTATGAGTTCACATCTCAGTCTAGTCCTATTCATTATTCCAGTATCATGAAATTCGGTATGGTTCATTATTTCAGTATCAGGTATTGCAGTATGATTCTCAGTTCATGATTCTAAATTCATGAATGTTGAACACATGTATTTGAGCCCGAGGCCGTAGTTTATGCTTTATGCATCATTGGACCTGAGGTCGTAGTTATGTATACGTATACTTGGGTCCGAGGCCGTAACTTGTGCGCGCGCGCGCGCACACACACACACACACACACACACACACATATATATATATATATA
>MDKH01187628.1:0-46509 GCA_005239495.1 Nicotiana undulata
TTTCCCATGTGCAGATCCAGGTCCTAGTACGCGGTATCTCAGCTAGCCAGCAGCAACGGTATCTAGAGACTCGAGGTATAATCTGCAGCGTCCGTAGATCTCCGAGTCCCCTTCCTATCTTGCAGTTGTAGTACTTGTAGATGAAACTATACGGTCTTTTTTATCCAGTTGTACTTATTGAGCAGTAGAGTAGCTTGTGATGTATTGTGATATTCCGGGTTCTGGGTAAAGTAACTGTTAATGCCGAGCGGCGTCGACTTTAGTATGATTTATTTCACGTACTATTTGTTTACCTGTTTTATCTAAATTTCGCTTAATTAATAGGCTTACCTAGTCGTCTAGACTAGGTGCCGTCACGAGACCAGTCGGAGGGAGAATTGGGTCGTGACATCACTTTTTCAACATGATCACGATACCACCTTTGATGAGTTGGACAACATCCAACAAGTTTTCAATGACGAATATAGGGGGATGAAGTGAATCAAAGGGGAAGAGGCCAAATGAGTTTGAGAACATCATGAGAGACAAAAGAAAGAGAGAACTGAGGGAGAGAAAAGTGACAACTCTAGACTGAAAAAAAAAAAGAGAAAGTGTGGAGTGAAGTGAGTGAGTTGTCACAAGAAAAGAGTAAAGGGCTTGAAAAGAAAATGAGAGAAAAGAAAGAGGGAAAACAAAAAGAGAGTGAGGATTTTTCTTATTCTAATGCCATTGACCTTTCTTCTTTCTCTAGTTGTTTTGTATCATGTGTAGGGACTTTTGGAAAGGAGCCATCAACTGAATTTTCTTCTACTTTGAAGATATTGGAAGAAGATCAAGCTACCTTTACAAGAGAAATTTTGAAATTAAATGAGCAAGTTCAAGGTAAAGAAAATACTTTCGAAGAGCTTCAAGGTCCAAATTCGAGGACGAATTTCTTTCAAGGGGGGTGGATGATACAAGCCGGATGAGAACGCTTAATGAGTATGATTTCATTGTGAACATCATAGTATTGGAGTTCTTTAAAGGAGTCAAGATCAAGAAGGTTATCTTCGCAATTTAGCTATTTGGGCTAGTCTTATAGTTTAGGTCTACTTAGCTTCCTTACTAGTATAATGGTATTTTAGTCATCTAGCCTAAATAACACTCTAGTATAAATAGTCCCTCCTCTCATTTTAAAAGGGAGCTTTTGATGATGGATTGATAAACAAAGACCAAACCTTGCGAGGTTTAGGGTATCTTTTATTTCTCTTTATTTACCATGTTTTTAGATTATCTATGTAAGGTTTTATCATGTATGAGTTTATGTTCATACTAAGGGTGTTAAACGGGTGGGTCGGGTCGGGTTGGGAAAAATTAAAACTGCCCGAGTTCCGAATCGGGCCGGTTACGGGTTAGGGTTTACCGAGCTTAACGGGTCCGGGTCCATTCGGGTTAAAAATTAACCGTAAGGGTCACGGGTGGGTTTCTCTGATGGTAAGCACCCTCCACTTCGAACCAAGAGGTTTTGAGTTCGAGTCACCCCAAGAGCAAGGTGGTGAGTTCTTGGAGGGAAGGATGCCGAGGGTCTATTGGAAACAACCTCTCTACCCTAGGGTAGGGGTAAGGTCTGCGTACACACTACCCTCCCTGGACCTCACTTGTAGGATTATACTGGGTTGTTGTTATTGTTGAAGGGTCACGGGTCCAAGGGGCCGGGCCGGGCCGTGTGTCACGATCCAAAATCTATAAGGTCGTGATGGCGCCGGACACCGATGTCAGGCAAACCAATCATTAAATGATGAATTATATTCATGTTTTTAACATTTTGAAATCGTTACCTTTCATTTCATTGCATAACAAGTGAATAAATCTTCGTTAAATAAATACGACAGATAAACAATCCAGATTAATAAATTAAATCCCAACACATCCCAGAACCCGGTGTCACAAGTGCATGAACAAATTTTCTAAGAATTATACAGATACTACAATGCTTGTCCGAAATACAAATTGGACAAGAAATTTAGAAATAAAGTACAATACATCTGAGGGAGGCTCTGTCAGACGCGGTTCGACTCCGGATGGTGCAACTCGTCTAAGTTCCCAAGTCAGCCACATCACTGCGTCAAGCAGGGCCACTAGCTATGAATGTACCTGTGCAATAAAAATGCACAACAAGTGTAGCATGAGTACGAAAATAACGTGTACTCAGTAAGTATCCCGCCTAACCTCAGAGAGGTAGTGATGAGAGGTCGATTTTGACACTTGCTAGAGGTCAATACAATATAATAATGAAGGATATCAACATGGTTATTAACATCGAATGACAAATAATGACAGGAAAGATCAACTGTTTCCATAAATTTATAAATTCTCCGGTTTTCGTCATTTCATTTAGTAATTTACGTCCATAAGACAATTTAACAGTTCAAGTCACAAATGGTATATAATATGTATATATCATGCGTAGGAAATGCCGAGGGCCGAACAGCCCGAACCAACAATAATAAAATATGCACTGCCGAAGGGTCGAACTGCTCGAACCATAGATGCATCTATTCCCTGTGGCGTACGACCCGCTCCCATGAGAGTAGTGGAAAGAATCACTCCGCTCGCAGAATATATATATATATATATATATTGCAAAGCGGTCACATATAAATAATAGAGTTACCCCGCTCGCGAATCATACCTGCGACTCGGGTGCCCATATAGATACACACATTCCAGTAATACTTCAGGAATTCATCAGGAAATATTTAGCCAAGGAAAGGATAAATTCTCTATTTAGATGATTAGGATAATGAAGTTTAACCTACCTAAATATTCATTTACTAATTCAATGATATTAGACAGTCTCATTTTACCAAGAAAGTTACAAGTACAGCAAGTAAAGCATGCTAGTGGGTCCTAGGCTATCCGGACATAAGCATAATAGTAGCTACGCACGAACTCTCGTCATTTCGTGCGTACGTAGCCCCCACAAATAGTAGCACATATTTAATTAGTTCACCTATGGGGACAATTCCCCCTCACAAAGTTAGAAAGAAGACTTACCTCGATCCGAAGATTCATAAACGGCCTCCAAGCCCTTCCGACGACTCCAATTGATGCACAACGCCCCAAAACTGTTCAAATAACGGTCAAACCAATAAATATTCACTCTAATACTTGTAACAATTCAAATTATATAAGTTCCCAACTCCGCTCGAAAAGTTGACCCAAATGCCCTCGAGCCCACGTGCCCGGAATTCGAAATTTCTCGAAGATAAATTCTACTCATAGCTTTACTAACTCAAATATACAATTTACTCTAATTTTCATGCTCGAATTCATGGTAAAAGTCCAAAATTCCAAATTCTAGGTCTTCCCCAAAAATCCCAAATTTATACTAATTTTCCATGTCTAAATCCATGTAGGATCACATATTTAATTCAAAAATAGGAAGAAATCACTTACCTAGTGTTGCTTGGTGAAAATCCCTCCTTGAGCTCTCCGTCCAAGCCAAATGAAAGAAATGAAAGAACTGGGCCAAAACTCGTTTTTAAAACAATCTGCCAGGTGCTTCATCGAGTTGTACTTTGCGCTGTGCAGGTTGTACCTCCTATTACAATTTCCCCATGTTGTACACCTTCTATTAAAACGCCCATAACTCCTTATAGAAATATCCAAATGACAAACGGTTTAAATATTTAGAAATTAGACTCGAAGATCTTTCATTTGATAGCTTGTAAACCATATAAATCTTTATATATTCCTATATATGAGCTTGTAAAGTCGGCTCCATGCATTAGAAAATTCTGTCGAAACTGCTTCACTAATCATCTTCAATTAATCATAACTTTCTGATCAATTGTCCAAATCATAAATGGTTTAACTTTCTGAAAACTAGAATGAAAGGAATACAACTTTTATGTTTTGCATATTTTCAGATTCCTTATAGATTTTGATATATAAGCTTCCAAAGTTAGCTCTTTGATGCATCAGTTGATGTCCAAAACAGATTTGCAGCAGAAATTTCCAACAACTATTTGGCCCGAAATCCATTCCGCTAACCTTTCGAAATCCACCCGAGTCCCTCAGGACCTTAACCAAGTACACCAACATGTCCCAAAATATGATACAAACTCGCTCGAGGCCTCAAATCACATCAAACAATGTCGAAATCATGAATCGCACCCCAATTCAAGCTTAATGAACTTTAGAACTTGAAACTTCTACATTCGATGCCGAAACCTATTAAATCACGTCCGATTGACCTCAAATTTTGCACGCAAATCACATTCAACATTACAGACCTTCTCCAACTTTTAGAATCACATTCCGACCCCGATATCAAAATTTCCACTTCCGGTCAAATTTCTCAAAAACCTTCAAATTTCTATCTTTAGCCAAATGACTTCAAAATAACCTACGGACATCCGAATTCACTTCCGATCGTGCTCCCAACTACAGAATCACCTTACCAAGCTATTCCCAGACGGAATCCCAAACGGACATCTATATCACTGAAATACCTTTCAACCCAGACTTGTGAAATTCCTTCTAAAATGCTAACTTCCACAATATATGCCGAAACGCTCCTGGGTTATCCAAAGCCCGATCCGAACATATGCCCAAGTTCAAAATCATCATACGAACCTGTCGAAACCTTCAAATCCTGATTCCGAGGTCGTTTACTCAAAATTCAAATCTTAGTCAATTCTTCCAACTTAAGGCTTCCGAAAATAGATTTTTCTTTCCAATTTGACTCCGAACTTCCCAAAATTCAACTCGGACCACGCCTACAAGTCATAATACCTGAAAAGAAGCTGCTCATGTCCTCAAACCGCCGAACGACGCGCTAGATATCAAAACGACCGATCGGGTCGTTACACCGGGTTAGTGTTTTTTTTGTATTTTGTATAACTATTATAATTTATATTAATATAAAGTAAAAATATAAATAATACAATGAAGATGAAAAAAAAATCACTTATAAATTGAAAGTGCTACATTTATTTCAAAATTCAAACTTACAATTTGAAAGGTTTGCATTTGACAACAAGTAAATTAACGAAAAAAGAGTAAATTCAAAAGTTTTGCATTGTCCTAGTAAGTTCTTCATAATCAATATGAACTGATTGACCTTCTTCTGGAGTGTTAAATTAAGATGAATTACCATGTTTTAATATTTATCCAAGTTCCTCGTCTTCTAGGTTAAACATCTTCACGTCCTTGATTTCTTCGTTTCGATCTAATCCAATCTCTGAAACATACTAAAACTTTCAAAGCATTGCTTCCCAATGAGTGACGGGTGTCTCCTAGTTGTTGTCTTGCTTGACTAAATGCACTCTCTGATGCAACAGTTGAAATTGGCACATTCAGCACGTCCCGTGCCATATAAGAAAGAACAGGAAATTGCTTTTCATTCTCATGCCACATCCCAACGGTGAAAATTTCTTTGTGCGAATCTCTTTTTGCTTCTGCAAGTAGAATTGAAGTTCATCAATGTTCATGCTACTGGTTTGGGTGGTAGAAAATGTAGAAAAAATATTAAAACTATCAACTATTTCATCATCATCCATAGTAGTAGAACTTGTAGAAGTTGTACAATGCATAGTGGATTAACATTGACTACATTAAGAGCAACATCATCAACTATATTTGCACAATAATTATATAATTGTTGTAAATAATAATTTAGCTTGTTCATACAACTATACATATCTGGAGTTTCAGTTGGTCAAATCTCCATGTAAGTATATAAAATATTGATTAATTGGTGACAATTAGCCATCTTAATAGAAGGATTTAAACAACACCAATTAAGTAAATCAGAGGAATTGGAAAGAAATATTTTTTGAATTTTGCTTGCATTTATTTAACATCATCCTTATATTTTTCTTTCTTCTTAAATTGAGAGAGTAGAAAAGAAATTTCAACTATATGTACTAAAACCATTGTAATAGTAGGGTAGTATGCTCCAGAAAACTCAACAGTAACTATATAAAATTTATGTAAAAATTTAACAACATAATTAATGGCCTCCCAAGTAGTAGGTGTTAACATACGGTTTTGATCAGTACTATGCGCATTAACAACTTCAGTTATTGGAAATCTATATTTGTAGCAACATTTTAAAAATACTCATCTAGTAACAATTTCGTCTAGCATGAATCTGGGGTTAAGGTTATGCTCGGTACACTTATTCTTAAATTTTCTAATTCTAGATTGTCTGTTATTTTCTTGAATAACACCAACTGCTCTTCTAACATGAGCAATCTCAGTTGAAAATAAATCAATGTTACTTTTAACAATTAAATTACAAACATGACATGCACACCTAACATGAATTTTTTTTCAAGTGGTGGTTGCAAATGAAGTTTTAATATTGAAATTGCGGCATTATTGTTTGAAGCATTATCAAAAGACATACACAATACTTTTTTCTTAAGATTATAAAATTCAACTTCGCAAATAGTACTACTTATAAAAACAGCAGTATGACTCTGATCTTCATCATATTTAAAAGCGATAATACGTTTTTGCATACAATAATTATCATCTATCCAATGACATGTAATTGTCAAATAATCATTTACATTAACAGCATGGCCAATATCAGAAGTTAGAGAAACTCTACAAGGAAGGTGGTCAAACAAATAACGTATGTATGTTTGATATTGTCCATGAAGTCTAAAGATATCAGATCTACAAGTACTTCTAGGGATACCTTTAAATAAATCCTTTGAATATACATAACAAGATATGATGAAGAAGCAAAAGAAAAAGATAGACAACCCAAAACAATCATTTTTGCTAACTCCTCACGATCCTTCATTTTATCATATTTCATAAGTACTCCAATAGTAGGGTTTAGAGTTGCTTGCTTTCCATCTAAATCAGAGCCCCATTCTATAGGATGCTCAACTCTCATATGTCTACTAAGTGTCCTAGTCCCCCTAATTTTCCTCCAGTCTTATGTTTAAAACTATTATTACAAAGTTTGCATTTAACTCTATCAATATTCTCTATTTCTTCAAAAATATTCTAAGCCTTACTTCTTTTTCTCCGATTACTAGTCGGGGTCACAAGTGGTCTACTACTAGCACCACGACCACCACCCCTGCTACCAGCTCCAACACTACTAGGTGTAATTGGTATCTCATCTTACATTTCTAATTCATTATCTTCTATACCAAAATCTTCTTGTAATTGTTCATAATCTATATTAATATTAGGTGATGTTTCAGAAACATGTGTAAACTCGTTTAAATTACTACTAGATGCTGAAGTACTATCTCTTTTTCTATTTTCCGATTACCTTGATTAGCAACCTTAATACAAAATCTTTTTGCAGCATTAAGCATATTGCGAAAATTTAACTACTAGTAAAAATTAAATATGCAAATAAAATAGTAAATAAGAGAAAGAGATGGAGGGAGTGCACTAAATTCGGAAATAAATTGAACATGATGATTGAGCAACTCAAATGTTACCATGAAGAAACGCCAATTGTTCAAACTTCAAATAATAAATAATACGATAAATTAAATTCCAAAAGAAAAGAAGAGCCAAATAGTTGATTGCACTTTAGGAGGTGAAGAATGAGAGAATGATAATTGAGAATATGAGTTTGAGAAATGAGAGATGAGTGAAGAAATTAAGAAGGGGGGGGGGGGGGGTTATTTATAGTTTTTCAAAGGGCTAAATTAATAATTACAACAAGTGTTATTTTTTAAAATAAATTGCCCAAAAAGGGGCTATTTGTGAAATTCCAGCCGTTGGGAAACGACCAAAAGCTAGCTGACCGTTAACAGCGGTCCTAAACAACTATAAAAAAATATTTGAAAGATAGTCGTTAAACCGGTCCGGGCCGGTTAACGGTTCTACAAGAAATATTATTGATCGGGTTTGACCGGTTCGGATAATCGGTAGATTAAATGTGAACGGACCAACCCCCATTACCCCAGTAATCCATCCCACCTGGGCCCCTATGTACCGGTCCGGGCCGGTCCAAGTTTCAACCGGTCTAGGCCGGTCCGGAAACGGGTCAACCCGACCCGTTTGACACCCTTAGTTCATACTCTTTGATTATCTTTTGTATTTTAATGTTAATTCATTATTCTAGTTGATATATCTTCTAGGGGCTTTAGATTGCATTCTTTACTTAGCTTAATCTGTGTTTCTTATTAGTGTTCTTCCTTGATTAGTATTTATCATAGTAAATTAAAGGGGTCTAACTATTTTATAGTTAGGTTCTTGTCTTTCTCCATTTTAAACCATAATATTCTATCTTTTTGATTCCATGCATTTTTGCATTATCCGTGTTCTCGGTACGATTTCGTATTAACCAGTCCTTGGGATTTGTATAGAAAGTTTAATTATATTATCCATTGTTTCTTATTACTTGATTTGATCTGTGTTGATTGTATTTTGATTACCTAGCTGGTCAGATTAGGTACCATCACGACTAGGTGGATTTTGGGTCGTGACACATGTCCTGCTTCTTAACTGAAATCTAATAATTTATGTGATTTTTATCTGAAATTACATATGAAACACATGGAATACTATATATAAGGTAGTGTGATAGCTGGAAAAATTGTAGGGACCCCTGAATGGAGACCTACCCGGGGCGAATATAGTTGGTCTCCAATGCGGGCACTGGATGGAAAACAAAAAAAATTAAAAATTCAAAAATATTTAATATTAAAAAATAGAAAGGAAAATGAAGGGCGAGTCCGGATATAGTTGGGCTACAATGCGGGTACCAGACACTGGGTGGAAAACAAAAAAAAATTAAAAATTAAAAAATATTTAATATTAAAAATAGAAGGGAAAAATGATTTGAACATAAGATTAGACATAAACTATGAATACGACCAAAAAATTAAATTTTTACTATCTTCTGTATATAATAAAAAGAGAGGCAAAAGCACTTTATTAAGACAAGTGACATAACCACAAAAGTCAAGTGGCATTATTAAGACAAATTAAAGTACTTCTTAACTAAAAAAATATTTTTAAATCTTGAATTAATTGATTACTCTATTTGAATTGATAAATATAGATATCTTATAATTAGATTTATTAAAAAATTAAAATATAAAAAAATAACTCATTCAAATTGACGAGTAGTTTCTTGCAGTTTTAAAGTTATATTAAAATTAAAAAAAGAAAAAAAATTAAATTAGCTAAAACAAAAACAAATAATAATAATAAAAAACTACCTATTCAAGTTGGAAAATAGTTTCAAGTTGGAGTTTTAAAATTATTATAAAATAAATGACGAAAATAAAAAAATAAAAATTGCCAATTCAAATTGGGGTGTGGTTTCAATTTGGAGTTTTAAAAATAAAATAATATATATATATATATATATATATATATATGAACCAAAATCTGACCGAGGAAATTCGGTAAATAGAAGTAAATAAGTGTGGGAATTACTGTCACGACCCAAATTAGGTCGTGATGGCGCCCAACACGATTGTTAAGCAAACCAACGCTAATCAACTAGTAAATCCCTTTTTTAGTTAAACAAACCAACATCTAACTTTAGTTACGTTTTTAAACAGTAAATAAATAACGGATTTAACATGCGACCAATGCAAGAACAACTAGAGGAAATCATGAACAAAATTTACAATCCAAAAATAATTGTCAACTAATGTGTGTGCAAGGATCTGGTGTCACAAGTACGAGGGCAACTAGTAGAATGTACAAAAATATAACTATCCTACTATCTGAGGTACTATAGACAGATACGACAAAAGAGAAACTCCGAAAATGCTGCTGAACGGCTCGGAAGGGGGCAGCTCACCGTGATGTCCCAAACGGTATTAAAAATGCGCGCCGGGTGGGTAACTATATGCACCAGCCTCAGATCCTGTACAATTAAGTACAGAAGCATAGTATGAGTACATAAACAATATGTACCCAGTAAGTATCCAGTCTAACCTCCTAGAAGTAGTGACGAGGGGGTCGACTTGACACTTACTAGGGTCAACAATAGCATGATTTAAAATGTGATGCTAAGTAGGGGTATCATGAATAATGCCAACAGTAAATATGAGAAAGTGACAAGTTCTTATTTCATAAATAAAAATATAAATTTCCATTATATCATTTAACAATTTATATTTCATATTTAAAGCAGTTATCACGACCCGATTTACCCTCCGAAAGATATCGTGACAGCACCTAGTATCTACGACTAGGTAAGCCTAAATTTGCGGATAAAATTTAATTGAAATTCGATAAAATAAAGACAGGAAAGGTAAAATCTAAATAATCATAACACCGCCGCTCGGCATGTACAAATATAAACCCCAAAGACCCGGATTGTCATAATATAGTCACAAGCTTCTATACTACTGTGCATCTAAACAAAACCGGAAAGTATATAGTAAATATCCCTATAAGATAGAATGGAAGGGTACTCGGAGGATTCTACGTACGCGGCAGAAATACCTTGCGGTGTCCTGAAAGCGACAACTGCAACTAGCCACGCGGCTGATAACTCATACCTAAATATGCACACGAAAAATATGTGTAGGAAAGGGCATGAGTACACCATATTTGGTACCCAGTAAGTGCCAAGCCTAACCCCAGTCAAGTAGTGACGAGGTCAGGTTAAGGATCTACTGGATTTCTAAATAAATTAATTTAAAACAGAACGAAAGATAAGTAAATTCCAATGTAAACAGTTAAAGAGAATAATCTAAAATATAACGGTAAAGAGAGCCCTCGGCTCAACGCAACGTATCAAAGAGTGGAAACTCCCGGGATACCATCCCGTAATTCCAAATGATTATGCAGTACATGGGGATCTCCCAGAATACGTCTGTAGTCTCCAAAATAAATATGTAGTGCTGGGGGATCTCACAGAATACATCTGTAGTCCCCAAAATAAATATGTAGTACAAGAGGGATCTCCCAGAATACGTCCGTAGTCCCCAAAATAAATATGCAGTATAGGGGGATCTCCCGGAATACGTCCGTAGTCCCAATTCAAATATGCGATGCTAAGTGCACAACAACAACAACTACCCAGTATATTCCCACCATGTGGGGTATGGGGAGGGTAGGATGTACGCAGCCTTACCCCTACCCTAGAAGGGTAGAGAGACTGTTTCCTAATGACCCTCGGCTAGAAAAGGTGAAGGGAGCCCTGATAACAAGTGATAGCAAGACAAATCGTTAGAAAACTAAATTGGAGATAACAACAAAGAATATGCAAGGAGTACCAATAACAAGTTATAGCAAGATAGTCTATTAAGGCAAATAGGTCTGAGGTAGCACACGAGAATATGGCGAAGTACTGCTAGCAACTACGGAATTACCGAAGGTAAGTAGTAACAGAACAAGATGCGCGACTATAGCAAACTAAGGAAAAGAGGGAACCATACTAGCACTAATACTATCGAACTAGGGAAGACAAAGGGAAACGCACGACTACCTACTAACCTTCCACCCTAATCTTACACCTCCACACCCTTGTATCTTGGGTCATGTCCTCGGTCAGCTCAAGATGCGCCATGTCCCGCCTGATCACTTAACCCCAGGACTTCTTAGGTCTACCTCTACCCCTCCTCTCACCTCCCAAGGCCAACCTCTCACATCTCATGACTGGGGCATCCGTGCTTCTCCTCTTAACATGCCCAAACCATCTCAACCTTGCCTTACGCATCTTAGCCTCCACAGGGGACACTCCCACCTTGTCCTGAATAACTTCATTCCTAATTCTATCCAATCTAATATGCCCACACATCCATCTCAATATCCTCATTTCCGCTACTTTTATTTGATGGAAATGAGACTTTTTGACTGGCCAACACTCTGCCCCATACAACATAGATGGTATGACCACTACCTTGTAGTACTTACCATTAAGTTTCAATGGCACATTCTTTTCACACAAGACATCGGAAGCGAGCCGCATCTTCACCCATCCTGCTCCGATACGGTGAGTAACATCCTCATCTATCTCCCCATCCTTCTGAATTATGGATCCCAGATATTTGAAACTCTCTATCATGGGAATAACTTGTGTATCGAGTCTCACATCCCCGTCCGCTTCCTGGGTAACACCACTGAACTTGCACTCCAAGTACTCTATCTTGGTCCTGCTCAACGTGAAACCCTTAGACTCTAGAGTATGTCTCCAGAACTCCAACCTCTCATTAACGCCATCTCGCGTCTCATCAATAAGTACTATGTCATCCACAAATAAAAATCACCAAGGCACCTCCCCTTGAATGTGACACGTCAATGAATCCATCGCTAAGGAAAACAAAAACGGGCTAAGTGATGATCCGTGATGCAACCCCATCTCAACCGAAAAGTAGTCAGAGTCTCCGCCTGCTGTTCTCACCCGAGTCTTGGCCCTATCATACATGTCCTGAATCACTCTAATATATGCTACAAGCACACCTACAGCCTCCAAGCATCTCCATAGAGCCTCTCTCGATACTTTGTCATATGCTTTCTCCAACTCAATGGACACCATATGCAAATCCTTCTTCACCGCGCTATACCGCTCCACTAATCCCCTCACTACGTGAATGGCCTCAGTAGTCGACCGTCCATGCATGAAACCAAACTGGTTCTCGAAAATGGACACACAACTCCTCAATCTCCCTTCAATCACCCTCTCCCACACTTTCATCGTATGTCTTAACAACTTGATACCCCTATAGTTGTTGCAGTTTTGGACATCCCCCTTGTTCTTGTACAACAGGATCATCGTACTCCGCCTCCACTCTTCGGGCATCTTCTTCGTTCTAAAAATGACGTTAAACAACCTAGCAAGCCATTCCAAACCCTCCTTGCCCACACTCTTCCAGAATTCCACCGGGATCTCGTCCGGCCCAGTCGCTCTACCCCTACTCATCCTACACATAGCCTCTACCACCTCCCTCACTCGTATGCGTCTACAATATCCAAAATCTCGCTGTCGCTCCGAGTACTCCAACTCCCCAAACGCGATGCCCCTATCTCCTTCCTCGTTCAAGAGTTTATGGAAGTACGCTTGCCATCTCTGCCTAATCTGTGCCCCCTCCACTAACACTCTTCCATCCTCGTCTTTTATGCATATCACTTGGTCCAGATCCCAATCCTTCCGCTCCCTCACCTTTCCTAGCCTGTACAACTTCTTGTCCCTGCCTTTAACCCCAAGTTCTTCGTATAAATGACTAAACGCCTCGTACATGGCTCCAAAAATCGCTAACTTCACCTCTCTCCTTGCCTTCTTGTATCCCTCCCTGTTGGCACTCTTCTGCCCCTTGTCTATACTCTCTACTAGCTTCAAATACGTCGCTTTCTTTTCTTCCACCTTTCCTTGGACCTCTTCGTTCCACCACCAATCCCTTTTATGGCTACCAGAAAAGCCCTTTGAGACCCCTAACACATCTCTCGTCGCTTCTATAATACAATATGCTGTCATTGACCATATATAACTCGCGTCCCCGCTACTCCTCCAGGCCCCCAAAGCCAATAACTTCTCCCTCAATTCCTGGGCCTTATCCTTAGTCAATGCGCCCCACCTGACCCTAGGAATACTAGACATAGCCCTCATCTTCCTCGTCCACCTGATCTCTAAGTCCATTATCAAAATCATATGTTGGTCGTAAGGTTCTCACTCGGGATGACCTTGCAATCCGTGCATTGGCCTCTATCACATTTCCGGAGAAGCAGATAGTCAATTTGGATCTTGTCCACCGTACTCCAAAAAGTTATTAGGTGCTCCGCCTTCTTCGGGAAACACGAGTTAGCAACCACAATTTCAAAAGCTTTAGCGTACTCCAGCAGCGAAGTACCTCCTCCGTTACTATCTCCAAACCCGAAGCCAACATGCACACCATCATTTCCCCTAGGCGACCTCCCTGTATGGCCGTTAAAATAACCCCCTATAATAAGCTTCTCGGTGGACGGAATGCCCTGCACCAACCCATAAAAATCTTCCCAGAATTGTCTTTTAACCTCCTCATCCAAACCTAACTGAGGCGCGCATGCACTAACTACGTGCGGAGTATACCTCCCCACAACTTTCTTAATGACCATCAACCTATCATTCACCCTCTTAACCTCAACCACTAGCTCTCTTAGGTCCTTATCAACTAAAATGCCTACCCCATTCTTCCGTCTCACCTTCCCTGAATACCACAACTTAAACCCATCAGCCTCTCGAGCCCTGTTCCCCACCCATCTAGTCTCCTAGACACAAGCTATGTTAATCTTCCTTTTATGGAGAATCTTTGCCAACTCTATTGACTTTCCCGTTAGAGTCCCTATGTTTCATGAACCCACTCTCAACCTAGAAGGTGCCTTACCCCCCTGCCACCCTTCCCCTCTACCACTCGCTCCCCCTGCTTCCCCCAAGGACATGCCCTCACTCTATCATCGCTCGGCCTGGCCACTAGACTAGCACAAAGCTATAAGAAGAATACTACAAAGGAATAGGCTAAATAGAAACCTACAAGTACACAAGGTGCTAATAAAGGTTCCGACTAAGCAGAGGCAAACTACGTATTAGTTATAATACTAAAGTGATGGACAGAGGCAGATGTAAGCCAACAGGTCTAACTAAAAAATCTAAATAGGATACCTTAGATATCAAAGATACAAGCAAGCAAAAGGAAAGGGAAAAATAAAATACAATAATAAACATACTGATACCACGAATACCAGATAAAGCACGGAAGAACCTTGCGCAGGTTTTCCCGAAGCGTGTCCGAAACAGCTCAAGAACGCTGGCAAGTCCTGCTGCTACCTGTCGTATCGCTGTTCGGAAGTCACCGGGGTTTATGAAACCTTTCGAAAATATGAAACCGCCGGAAAACAATCCGTCCTCGCCGGAAAAATATGCACTTGTCCCAAGAAACAAACACACCCAACCACACACACAAAACAAGGGGGAGCGGGAAAGAGGAAGAAAGAGTGGAAGAAGATGAAGGGAAAGTTTTGCTAGAAAAGACACCGGGAGGTCGCCGGAAACCAACGGTCACCGGACTTGTAACAGGTCTCCTGGACACCCGACTCCGGCGGCGATACAGAAAAGAGGAGAAGGAAGAAGGAGAGAAAAAGAAGAGAAAGAAGGAGAGGGGGAGAGAACGAGAAAGAGAGGGATGGATAGAGGATGGAAAGAGAGCAAGGACTTACCTGGAGCAGCACCTGCGGCGGCGGCGGTTGGCGGCAAGGCAACAAATGCTGTGCGGGTGCTATAAGGGGGGTGGGGGGTGGCTTTGCCAAGTGAATGACAGATAATCATCAAGTTTAACAGTTCATCTAATCACAGGTAGGAAAGTAGGGAAAACTAACTAACCATGGAGAACATAGGGTCAAATAGGCAATTTAATATGAAAACATATAAGCATGCTTCCCTAATCAAAGATAAATAGTTTAACACATTGAAGCAACGTAATAGGAGAAAAACTATTTATAATTTTTGAAGGAAAAATGGGATTTTTGTAAGAATGGCCAGTGTACGTACTCGCCACCTCGCGTACACAGTACCCACACAATAATTTATGTCAAAAACAACCTAAGGCGAAGTCCCCAACACAGAGTTAGGCAAGCCACTTACCTCGACTGCTCAATTCAACTCGAAATCACGTTCTTGCCATGAGTACCCGACTCCAAATGACCCAAATCTATTCAATTCAATTGCACAATGTAAATATAACTTTAAGAAATTAATCTAACTAATTAATTCGAAGCTAATACGCGAAATCAGGAAAATCGCCTAAAAAAGTCTCCCGGGCCCACGTCTCGGATTCGGGTAAAAAATACAAATTCCGAACACCCATTCACCCGCGAGCCTAACCATATCAAAATTTCTCAAATCCGATACCAAAATCTCGATCAAACCCTAAATATTCGGCCTAGGATCTTTTCTCAAATTTCCCCAATTTTCACCCTAATTTCGAAGTTAAATGATAAAAATAAGCAAGGATTAGCGGGAATAAATCAAAACCGAGTAAGAATCACTTATCCGAAACACCCAAGTGAAAATCCCTCCAAGAATCGCCTAATCCCGAGCTCTCAACTTCAAATTTTGAAAAATGGCTTAAACCCTCGTTTTTGGGTGTTTTTAATTCTACCTAGATTTCCCTTGTACGCGATCGGGGAAGACCCATCGCGATCGCGAAGAACAACTTCGTGTTTCAAAATTTACACTACGCGAACGCGTTACTCTCTACACAAACGCGATACACCACTAACCAGACCCTACGCGTTCACGACTGGACTCACGCTACCGCGAAGGGTATTATCTTGACCCACTGCTGCCTCACTTCTTCTTCACGAACGCGGCCTAGCCCACGCGTTTGCGATTAAACACTTTCCACACCTACGCGTTCACATTCACCCTCACGCGAACGCGAAGAACAAATTTTCCCCTGGCCCAGTTTAGCCTACGTGATCGCGACTCCCTTCACGCGATCGCATAGAAGGAAACCAGCACCAGCAAAATCTGCTATCCTCTAAGTCCAAAATTAGCCCGTTGAGCATCCGAAACACACCCGAGGCCCCCAGGACCTCAACTAATCCTACCAACCAGTCTTAATACCTCATACGAAATTAGTCGAGCCTTAAAACTACATCACATAATACCAAAAAAAAGAATTATACATGAATTAAAGCCTAAAAACATAACATTTTTTCCAAAATCCACAAATGATGACGAAACACGTTAAAACTAATCCGAATGACCTCAAATTTGACACACAGGTAAACAATGACACTACATGCCTAAAACCACTTTCAGAATCCCATTCTGATCCCGATATCAAAATTTCACCTATCGGCCGAAATCGTCGAAATTCTAACTTTTGCCAATTCAAGCCTAAATCTACTACAAACCTCGAAAACACATTCCGGACGCGCTCCTAACCCCGAAATCACTCAATGGATTTAACGGAGTTGACGAAATTCTATTCCGGACCCGCCTTCACACAATCCCAACTACAATCCGATTTCTAAAGCTTAAATCATATTTAAGGACTATGTGTCCTAAAACTCTCTGAATTCCACAACTAATCACTACGGCAAGACCCAGAAGCAGAAACAAATATGGGGAAAGCATTTATTAGGGGATCGGGGCGCTAACTCTCAAAACGACCGACCGGATCGTTACAGCAGTACAAGTCACAAAAGGTTCCATATAAATAACATGCGCAAGTCATGACGACGTCGTACGACCCGATCCAACATAACAATAAAATGTGCACTGCCGGAGGGTTGAACGACGTGAACCATAGATGCATCTATTCGCCTCGCTCGCGAATCATTCATGCGACACGGTCAAATATAAATTTAAATCATTTAAATCAAATTCGTTTCTTTTAACCGTATCAAAGCCTACTTCCCGAATTCAAGAACGCGCTCAAACCTCCAAATTTGATGCCCAACAACTTGAAGCTAGTCAAACATTACATAAACTAATAAATCTATGCTCAAAAGTTCATAATTCCACCATTTAAGTGATTACCAAACCTAATTTGCAAGATTCCTAAAATTCACTCCCGGGACCACATGTTGGGATTGAGGAAATTTTCAAAGAAAGTTGTTACCTATAACCTTAGGAACACAAATATATAATTTTTACTAAGTTTCATAACCATTTTCGTGGCCTTTTTATCAAAACCCTAGGTTTTTCTCTAAACCCTTGATTTTCAATAATTTTTGCATGTTAATCTATCCATAATCTATGTATTTAACTCATGCTTTTTTTACATCCCGTACTTTTGTACAGAGGATTTGTGACCGTAAGACCCCGTAAGTTTAACAACCTTGATACTGTTAGATTACATTTTGATATGGTATTTATATTGAGTGGAATATTTTTGTAAAAAGTTTAAAAAATATGATTTTATATAGTTATTAATATTACTATTTTCTAATATGTTTTAAATTATACACATAATGAGGAAGTCTATGAGATTTTCTTTATTGTAAATATAGAAATTATTATTTCACAAGAAAAGAAGGTTATCTTTTTACCATTTTAAGAATTACGCGTACGAAAATTTGTACTCTTATATGAGATTAGGAAAATTATAAGTTGAGAAAATATATGTATTTTACATGGAAATTAATAAAATAATAGTGTATGTATTTATTTTATATGGTACCACATGGCCATGATAGTAAGTGTATAAAGTGTATTAAAAATAAGTAGAATTTTAAGTAATTAAGATAATTCTTAATTATGTGAATATTTGGTTAATTACCGAGTAGCGAAATATTACTTAATTGATTATTGAATAAAGCTTAAATCACCCAACAAGGGGATTACGTGGCAGCCAATCCCTTCTCCAGTTTTAAGAATGTACTGTCAACAAAAGGTTTTAGTTAACACACGTATTAAAGGCATTTCATAACAAATGTTACACAGCAATGTCATTTACAGCACTTAGTCTTGATCATATTTGTCTAGTAGAGTTGCTTATTTATTTTGCCATAAGAAAAAAGTGTGCTCTATCTTAAGGCAGCACGAGTAAGTTTCTAGAGGTTGTTGAATGAAACTACAACAGTAGCTAAATGGAATTGTTGGGAAATAATGTTGAGTGCATTACCATCTAGATAGTAGGAATGCAGTAGCACTAATGGGAAGGATCTTGTCACTGTCTTAATAATTTCATGTGAAGTAGCTAGCGAGCTCTAAATGATTTCCTGAAATGCATAACGCTGCTCAATGAAATACAGGGTGTATTTAACTTTTATGCGTATTTTTGGAGGGATTGTCAAGAGAATCGGCAAGTATGTTAAGGCTAATCTTTTCTTTTTTTAGCATGATCCAAGTAACAATACGTAAACGTAATGATATTTCATAAGTGATTCTACTCTTAGCAGTTAAGGATATCTACATTATTTATTCCTATAAAGTGATATTCAAGCATGTCAAAGTATGTATCTAGTTCCATGTTGAGGTATATGATAGAGATATTAATGTTTATAATATAGTGATACATGTTCATGCATCTTCATGTATTTACCACCGTGCTATGGACGGTTGGGCAGTTACCACCGGTTGGATAGTTATGTATCATTATTTATCACTGGTCGGGCAGTCACGCTTATAAATTTATCACTGAGCTACGGCCGGTTGGACAGTTATACATTTACCACCGAGCTATGGCCGGTTGGGAAGTCATGCATTTACCATCGTGCTACGACCGGTTTGGCAAGTACACATTTACCACCGAGCTGCGGCCGATTGGGAAGTCATGCATCATGCGATATGGATGATAGAAATAGTCTCAACGGGAAGCATTATATGTGTAAGTATGATAAGTGTGCATATACGATGGCACTTCAGAGATTTAGGTTGATTCTTATATGTCTTTAATTAACGTTGACTTATTGTTATGTTTCAGTTCTGCCTTACATACTCAGTACATTATTCGTACTGACGTCCTTTTGTTGGGGACGCTACATTCATGCCTGCAGGTATAGATAATCAGTCCGATGAGCCCTCATAGTAGACGAGATTGGCTTCAGCAAAGGATCGGTAAGTGTAACGACCCGACCGATCGTTTTGTGTTGCAGAACCCTGTGCCCCTAAATGAGACTTCCCGTATTTTCTTACTGATTTATAACTTGCGGGGATGGTTAGTTCGAGATTTGGAGGAGTTTGGGGTGGTATAGGAACACTTAGCTCCTTAAGGTTGGCCTTAAAGGCCAAGTTTGACTCCGGTCAACATTTTTATTAAACGACCTCGAAATCGAAATTTGAAGGCTCCAGTAGGTTCGTATGTTGATTTTGGACTTGGGCGTATGTTCGGAACGAGTTTTGGATGACCCGGGAGCGTTTCGATGCCAAAAAGTGAAATATGATTCCTTAAGTTCAAAAAATTGAGGTTTGGAACGTGTTTTTGTGTTATCGAGGTCTGAATAAAATTCCAAGATCGGGAATAGTTTCGTTATGTCATTTATGACTTGCTCGCAAAATTTGGTGTCATTCCGAGTAGTATAGGTACGTTTCGGCGTGTTGAAAGTGAATTAAAGAATTTAAAGTTCTTAAGTTGGATTTAGTTGGTTTTGGGGTATGATTCTTAGATTTAGCGTTGTTTCGGACGTTCCGAAGGCTCGAGCGAGTATGTATTATGATTTAGAACTTGTTGGTATATTTGGACGGGGCCTCGGGGGGCCCCGGATGCCATTCAGACATCGTGCGAGGCAAGCCAAGCTCTAAAAGAGTTGCTCGTGCATCATATCTAGTGCGACTGCACCTGCGAAGGACCAGCCGCAGGCGCGGTCGAAGCCTCGCAGGTGCGGCCTTAGAGGGGCTGCCCAATTTTCGCAGGTGCGGGTCTTTGCCCGCAGAAGCGGAGCTGCATGTGTGGGCTCCGTTCCGCAGGTGTGACCCCTGGTCTTCTTCTCCTTTTCCGCAGGTGCGAAAGTCCTGAAGGCGGAATGGTCGTTTTAAATACGAGACTTAGACATTTTTAGGCCATTTATTGTATCTTTGGACGATTTAGGGAGCTCTCAAAGGGGGAATTCGACCTAGCATCGTGAGGTAAGTAAATTTCTACTTAAAAGTGAGTTTAATACTTGAGTGGGTAGATTAACACACAAAAATTAGTGGAAATTATGGGTTTAGAGTAAAACCTAGGGTTTTGATAAAAATAATAATTAATCAAGAAATTTGTTATGGAATCATGCAAAAACCATATAATATTGATCCTTAAGCTATGGGTAACCATTTCCCTTGAAACTTTTCGGAATTCGAACATATGGGCCCGGGGGTACAATTTTGGGATTTTGCAAACTAGGTTGAGATAACCATTTAAATAGGAGAATTTGGGACTTTTTAACATAGATTGATTTGTTTATATAATGTTTGGCTAGTTTCAAGTTCTTGGGTGGCAAATTTGGAGATTCAGGCGCATTCTTTACCCGGGAAGTAGACTTGAAACGAGGTAAGTCTCTATTCTAACCTTGTAAGAGGGAGTTATCTCTGTAAGTGAAATAACGAATTATATGCTACAATTTGTGGGGCTACGTACGCACGAAGTGACGAGAGTCCGCGCGTAGCTACTATTATGTTTATGTCGGGGGACTTTAGGATCCACAAGCATGCTTTACGTGCCGTACTTGTAATCTTAATGATAAATTTAGATTGCCTAACACCATCGAATTATTAGAAAAGTCTACATTTCGCTATTTAAATTATTGGTTTTTCCATTGGAAGAATAATCCGTAATAAATCCCTGATTTACTGTTTGAATGTGTGTATGTATATGAGTACCTGCGACGCATGTATGATTCACGAGCGGGGTAACTCTACTATTTATGTTGACCGCGTCGCATGTACGATTCGCGAGCGGGGTAATAGATGCATCTATGGTTCGAGCCGTTTGACCCTTCGGCAGTGCACATTTATTATTTTGTTGGATCGGCCGTACGTTCACGGCATGTTAGGTGTTTGCTAATTGTTTGGTATTTTTGTGGTTATATAACTGTTAAATATCATGAAAAGTGAAATTTGAAATCTGTACGATAGGGAATTTTACACATAAATGTACTTGTAAGGAAATTTGATGTTCCTGTCTTCACTACTTATTCATATTTGCCATTCTTGCTTAGCCTTATATTTAAAACATATTATTTTGGCCTTAGTGAGTGTCAAGTCGATCTCTCATCACTACTTCTTCGAGATTAGACTGGATACTTACTGGGTACATATTATTTATGTACTCATGCTACGCTCTGTACTTAATTGTACCGGTTTTGAGGCAGGTGCATCTGGGTATCAGTCCGTAGCTCGTCCTTGATTCCACTTGGTTTGAGGCTTCACGGTGAGCTGCTTCTCCTGATGTCGCTCAACAACACTCTGGAGTCTCTCTTTTGCTATTCTGTCTATCTATTCTCAGACAGTAGGATAGTTCTTGTATTCTTTTGATTTTACTCTACTAGATGCCTGTAGACTTGTGACACTAGTTCCTGGCACACACATTGGTAGACTATTCTTTTGGTGATGTAATTAATTAAAGTTGACCTTTGGTCTTCGTAAGTTAATTGCCCTGCTATATGTTATATTCCATGCGTAGTGGCTAAATTATTTTTGAAATATGGGAAAGATTCAGTAAAAACAAACTAGATTCACTAGATAATAGTGTTGGCTTGCCTGACAATGGTGTTGGGCGCCATCGCGACCTGGGTTAGGATTTGGGTCGTGACAGTAAGACTCCACCTCATTTGGAGTGCAGACGAGTCTATGAATCATCATGTCAGAGTTTTTCTAAAGACTTATGGGTAGGACGGTACCCTGTCCCATTTGATGTTAAATAATCTTAGAGGCTTTGTAGACAAAAGTCATTTTGTACAGTATGTCAGAGGCTTTGCCGACCTATATGTTTTCATGTTTTAAGAACGATAGTTTATTGATACAGTGTTGCCCACTTATAGTTATGCATTATGAGTTGTGGCCATGTTAACCCATCACATTTACAAAAGGAATGAATTCAGCCAACTCGACCTATGTATGTTTTAGTTTTGGTCGAATGATCATGAGTTACAGAGTGGTATGCTTAGGCCAATGCGGCACCGGGTGCATGCCACGCCTCCCCAGGTCTAGGGCATGACAAGGTGGTATCAGAGCGGGTCGTGTCCTAGGGAAGTCTACAAAGTCGTGCCTAGTAGGGTCTCACTTATTGGTGTGTTGCGCGCCACATTTATAATTTAGAGGCTATACGACATTTAGAAAATGTTACCCTTTTTTTGATTCCAGATCGTGCCATGGAGCTGAGCCGTAAGAAATCAACATACAGTTTTTGTCAGGTTTTGTATGCACTAGAGGTGCAAGTATTACAATAGAGCTTTAAGGCGTAGATGTAATTTCTACTTATGTGGAAGGGAAGTCATGAAAGAAACAGAAGATACGATGCATGATTGAAAGGTAAGTAAGGTAAAAGTGAAGAAGATACGAGATACTCAAGTACAAAAGGTTGTGAATAGTCCAGAGCTCAGATATAGGTTGGGTTTTAGTTTACTATACAGAGGAGACCCTAGCGAAAATTTTGAAAATCTCAAAGAGTTAACATTCGAGGACGAATGTTTCTAAAGGGGGAAGGATGTTACATCCCGTACTTTTCTACACAGGATTTGTGACCATAAGACCCCGTAAGTTTAACAACCTTGATACCGTTAGATACATTTTGATATGGTATTTATATTGAGTGGAACATTTTTATAAAAAAATTGAAAAATATGATTTTATATAATTATTAATATTACTACTTTCTAATATGTTTTAAATTATACATATAACATGAGAAAGTTTATGAGATTTTCTTTATTGTAAGTATAGAAATTATTTTCTCACAAGAAAAGAAGGTTATCTTTTTACCATTTTAAGAATTAAGCGTACGGAAATTTGTACTCTTATATGAGATTAGGAAAATTATAAGTTGAGAAAATATATGTATTTTTACATGGATGTTTTAACAAAATAATAGTGTATGTATTTATTTTATATGGTACCACATGGCCATGATAGTAAGGTGTATAAAGTGTATTAAAAATAAGTAGAATTTTAAGTAATTTGAGATAATTCTTAATTATGTGAATATTTGGTTAATTACCGGATAACGGGATATTACCTAATTGATTATTGGATAAAACTTAAATCCCCAACAAGGGGATTACGTTGCAGCCAATCCCTTCTCCAGTTTTAAGAATGTACTGTCAACAAAAGGTTTTAGTTAACACGCGTATTAAAGGCATTTTTATAACAAATGTTACACAGCAATGTCATTTACAGCACTTAGTCTTGATCATATTTGTCTAGTAGAGTTGCTTATTTATTTTGCCATAAGAAAAAAGTGTGCTCTATCTTAAGGCAGCACGAGTAAGTTTCTAGAGGTTGTTGTAGGAAACTACAGTAGTAGCTAAATGGAATTGTTGGGAAATAATGTAGAGTGCATTACCATCTAGATAGTAGGAATGCAGTAGCACTAATGGGAAGGATCTTGTCACTGTCTTAATAATTTCATGTGAAACAGCTAGCGAGCTCTAAACGGTTTCCTGAAATGCATAACGCTGCTCAATGAAATACAGGGTGTATTTAACTTTTATGTATATTTTTGGAGGGATTGTCAAGAGAATCGACTCAGGTATGTTAAGGCTAATCTTTTCTTCTTTTGGAATGATCCAAGTAACAATACGTAAACGTAATGAAGTTCCATAAGTGGTTCTACTCTTAGCAGTTAAGGATATCTACGTTATTCATTCCTATAAAGTGATATTCAAGCATGTCTAAGTATGTATCTAGTTCCCTATTGAGGTATATGATAGAGATGTTAATGTTTATAATATAGTGATACATGTACATGCATCTTCATGCATTTATCACCATGCTATGGCCGGTCGGGCAATTACCATCGGTTGGGCAGTTATGTATCATTATTTACTACCGGTTGGGCAGTCATGCTTATACATTTACCACCGAGCTACGGCTGGTTGCGCAGTTACATATTTACCACCGAGCTACGTCCGGTCGGGCAGTCATGCATTACCACCATACTACGACCGGTTGGGGAGTTATATATTTACCACTGAGCTGCGGCCGGTTGGGCAGTCATGCATCATGCAATATGGATAATAGAAATTGTCTCAACGGGAAGCATTATATGTGTAAGTATGATAAGTGTGCATATACGATGGCACTCCAGAGATTCAGTTTGATTCTTATATGTCTTTAATTAGTGTTGACTAATTGTTATGTTTTAGTTCTGCCTTACATACTCAGTACATTATTCGTACTGACGTCCTTTTATTGGGGACGGTGCATTCATGCCTACAGGTATAGATAATCAGTCCAACGAGCCCTCATAGTAGACGAGATTGGCTTCGGCGAAGGATCGGTAAGACTCCACCTCATTCGGAGTGCAACCGAGTCTATGAGTCATCTTGTCTAAGTTTTGCTAAATACTTATGGGTAGGCCGGTACCCTGTCCCATTTGATGTTAAATAATATTAGAGTCTTTGTAGACAAAGGTTCATTTTGTACAGTATGTCAGAGGCCTTTCCGACCCATATGTATTCATGTTTTAAGAACGATAGTTTATTGATACAGTGTTGCCCACTTATAGTTATGCATTATGAGATGTGTCCATGTTGACCCATGATAGTTACAAAAGGAATGAGTTCAGCCAACTCGACCTATGTATGTTTTAGTTTTGGTCGAATTATCATGAGTTATAGAGTGGTACGCTCGGGCCAATGCGGCACCGGGTGCCAGCCATGTCTCCCCAGGTCTGGGGCGTGATAGTTGTGTAGAAATTACTTACTTCAAAGTTCTAGGTGAAAACCCTCTTCCAAAAGCTCCAAAAATCGCCTAAGAGAATGAATTAAAATGAAATAATGGCCTAAGTCCCGCATTATAAAGCTGGACATAGTCCTCTGATGTCGCATTTGCGATATTAGTTTGCAAATGCAAGTGTCGCAAATGCGAAGACTGGGATCAGCGGTTGGGTTCGATAATATGATCAAAGAGTCGCAAATGCGACTTCTGCCAGGATCGTAAATGTATTGGTAAAAAATAGATTTCACACGTGTAATATTTCTAATGACAAGGCAATCTATGTAGTGAAATGGAAACACGACAGCTGGTCAGAAATTTACAAAGAGGCACGGGACAAAGAGGAACGGGATAGCATACCTACGAGACAATTAGATGCGGAAGCCCCAGTCTAATTGAGGAGTTGAAGAGACACGGTCAAAATGAACCAAGGCAGAATAAAGGGCAGATTCAAAGATCTTCAATCAATGAGCTAAATGTTACATAATCTTCACGCAACAGTTACGATTACCTATTGTAACATTACATTAATGATATTATTAGTCATTAATGCCCAATCATTAAGAAGAGTAGGCAATATATTAAGAAATTCCCTATAAAAGGGAGTAAAATTTCACTTGTATGGATACGTTCGAACCACTACTGAAATATACTTACTTTTACGCGTTCTTATTGTTTTCTTATTACAAGTCTTATTATTATTAGTTAATTTCCTTGGTTATCAGAAGCCCGAGTACTTCTTAAAATAGCTTTAGCAGAGAATCTAATTCTTTGGTTAAACACATTGGTTCTGTTGCCGAAAATCTGATAATCGTTATTTTTTCTCAAATAACCTTTCTTGAATCATGTCAAATACCAATGACAACAACCAACAAGCCATTGGAACTCTAGTTCCATCGCCTCAGGGATCCCTATGAAGTTCAAGGGACAACTCCTCAGAATGATCTACAACTCACAATAATGATCAAACCAGAAATGAGCAAATAGGGAACAAGACCCTGTGAAGCAAATGGTCGGTGAATATGTGAATGAAGCTCTTCAAGCCTTCATGAGAGGGATACCAGCTGCATCACCTACGCCTCATCCAAACAACACCGCAACCGTAGAAAATCCACAATCTGGATTAGCAAATTCAGGAAGTAGAGGCACTTCAAATGAGTCTCTTGAAGGAAGACCATGTATGTCTAATAATTCAGCTTTAAAATCTTTAATACTAACCTTGCAGTAATAGGTGAGGAACAAAACGATCGTATCGAGCAAATTCCTAGAGTACCACCTGTCATCAAGGGTATCGATATTGATAGATATTACCAACAACCCTGGAAGCCAAGTGCAACACCTTTGCCGATTCAAAAAATATTCAAAATGCCCGACATACCAAAGTACGATGGGACAACCGATCCACGTGATCATGTCACTGCTTTCACCACAGGAGTAAAAGGCAACGACTTGACTAAGCAAGAAATTGAATCCGTGTTGGTCAAAATTTTTGGAGAAACACTCACCAAAGGAGCGTTAACATGGTATTCTCTCCTACCTGAAAATTCTATTGAATCTTTTGCCGAGCTTGCAGATTCGTTTATAAAAGCACACTCCAGTGTGCAAAAAGTAGAAAAGAGAATGGAAGAAATATTCAAAATAAAATAGGGAGACACAGAGTTGCTACGAGAATTTGTAGACAGGTTTCAACGTGAAAGGATGTTGTTACCAAGAGTGCCTGACAATTGGGCAGCAATGAAATTTACAAGTAATTTGAATGATAAAAGCTCTGAGGCCACGAGGAGACTCAAATAAATCTTGAGAGAGTTCCCATCGACGACATGGAACGATGTCTATAACAGGTACAACACCAAGTTGCGAATAGAAGAGGATACCATTGCACAATCAAAAGCAGAAGACAGAACCAGTTGTAGATGCTCCCAATCAGAAAGGAGAACTGGTAAAAACAGGTACGATCCATACATGGGACCTTTGGGCCGAGAGAATCGTTCCAAATTTGAAAACACACTGTCTGATCGCAGACCGCCAAATAGAGATTCGATCTCATCATCATCAAGATCTAGAAAGGATCGAGACGAGCGAAATAGAGGTAATGCAAGAATTGGAGACTACAATTTCAATGTAAGTACTTTCGAATTAATTACAGTATTAAGAAATATGGGTAATAAAGTTCGATGGCCCAAAGAAATGAGATCAAATCCAAACAAAAGTAATCTAGATTTATGGTGCGAATTTCATAACGATCATGCGCACAATATGTCAGATTGCATGTTATTGCAAGGTGAGGCAGAACATTTATTAAAACAAGGCTATCTAATAGAACTGTTTAGTGAAAAAGGTAAACATGCATATATGAAGAACATGCAGGAGCCCCCAAAACCACCATCTCCAAAGAGAACAGTAAATGTGATAAACGAAAGAGAGGAGGTGAATGGCATAACTTATACTTCAGCAAAAAGGATGACCAAGTTCACGGTGACTCACGGGAAACGAACTCGTGAGACTTTGGAGGCTGACATCATATCATTCGACGACGCATATGCTGAGAGATTATTGCTTCCACACAACGATGCACTGGTAATATCTCTACTTATACATGACACTAATGTGAAGAGAGTGTTAATTGACCCAGGTAGCTCTGTCAATATCATTTTGTTGAGGGTTCTGGAAGAGATGTTAAGAGGGGGACGTGTAATTCCAAAAGCACGTTCCTTGTCTGGGTTCGACAACTCTACTGTCATAACAAAAGGAGAAATTGAGCTTAGTACCTATGCGGAAGGCGTTGTCAAGGAAACGAAATTCCAAGTCATCGATACTGATATGGCTTATAACGTAATCACGGGGAGACCATGGATCCATGATATGGATGAAGTACCATCTACTCTACATTAGGTAATCAAATTCCCTTCCAAATGGGGAATCCAACAGATTCGAGGTGATCATAAGACTTCAAGAAACATCAACTCAGTGATACATTCTAATTAAAAAGAAATAGCAGAAGAATCAAAAGACAAGGGAATAACTCAAACAGACACGTAAGAAAACGATAAAGACACGGTGAATCAAATCACCACGAATGTCGCATCAAGACACACGAACATGGATTCCAGACCTGATGTTATTCAAGAACCAGAAGAAAATGAAAATATCAAGACAATTATGGAGGAGCTCGAAGTTGTTCCACTGTTTGAGCATAAGCCAGATAAAAAAATCCATATAGGCGCAAGGCTAAGCCCAACCAGAAGAGGTAAGTTGATTGGATATTTTAAAACTAACGCAAATTGTTTTGCTTGGGACCATTCAGATATGACAGGTATACGCCCAGAAGTGATGACTCATAAACTAAATGAAGACCCATCCTTCGTACCTGTCAAGCAAAAGAAAATAAAGCATGGATCGTTCAAGAATCAAGTGATCGATGAAGAGGTACAAACACTCTTGAAAATCGGTTCAATAAGTGAGGTAAAATATCCTAATTGGTTAGCTAATACCGTAGTGGTACCTAAAAAGAATGGTAAATGGAGAGTATGCGTAGATTATACAGATTTGAATAAAGCATGGCCAAAAGACTCATTTCTATTACCGCACATAGATAAAATGATTGATGCTACTGCGGGTCATCAATTATTAAGCTTTCTAGATGTGTATTCTTGTTACAATTAGATAAAACTGGACCCCTCAGACGAGGAAAGAACTTCCTTTATTACGAATAGGGGGACTTATTATTACAAGGTCATGGCTTTTGGTTTGAAAAATGCTGGAGCCACGTATCAAAGGCTAGTGACCAAAATGTTCTGGGAACATCTGGGGAAAGCAATAGAGGTGTACATTGATGACATGTTGGTGAAATCATCACAAGCAGAAGATCATTTCCAACATCTCTCAACTACTTTCGAGATCCTCAGCAGGTATAACATGAAATTAAATCCAGAAAAGTGCGCTTTCGGCGTCAAATAAGATTAACAGGTAGGATTGCAGCTTTAGGAAGATTCATCTCCAGGTCTTCAGAGAAGAGTTTGAAATTCTTCTCAATAGTAAAGAAGCAGAATCAATTCGAATGGACTAAAGAATGTCAACATGCTCTTAAAGATTTGAAGTCATATCTATCAAATCCCCCACTGCTATCTAAACCAAAGGAAGGGGAAAGGTTATACGTTTATCTCGCTGTTGCAGAAATTGCCGTAAGTGAAATTTTGGTAAGGGAGGACAAAGGTAAGAAATCTCCTATCTCCTATGTAAGTAAGTCCTTACTTGATGCTGAAACTAGATATCCTCATCTAGAAAAATTAGCCTTGGCTCTAATCATGGCAGCTAGAAAGCTAAGACCGTACTTTCAGTGTCACCCAATTACTGTTGTAACATCATATCCTTTGAGAAATATTTTTCATAAACAAGAACTATCAGGTAGATTGGCTAAATGGGCAATAGAACTAAGAGAACATGACATAGTCTATCAGCCTAGGACTGCAATAAAGTCTTAGGTTTTGGCCGATTTTGTCGCTGATTTTAATACTAGCATAATTCCTGAAGTAGAAAAAAAATTGCAAATCTTTACCGGAGCTAATCCAGGAATATGGACTCTATTCACCGACGGCTCTTCTAATGTCAAAGGAGCCGGCTTGGGAATTGTTTTGATACCACCTTCGGGTGAAAAGATAAGGCAAGCTATTAAATGCTACCCTATCACTAATAATGAAGCATAGTACGAAGCTGTCATTGTAGGACTTGAATTAGCACGAGAACTCTCAATCGAGCAGATCGTGATCAAAAGTGACTCTCAACTAGTGGTAAACCAGATGCAGGGGACTTATACTGATAGAGAGACTCGAATGCGACAATATCTGGAAAAAGGCACGAGACCTAGTGAGGCAATTTTAGTCATGGAAGATTACGTAAGTACCCAGAGAGGAAAACGCAGAAGCGGATGCGTTAGCTAATCTTGCAGCAATTACCAATGTAACAAATAAAGATAATGCTATTGTAATACACTTATTTCATTCATCAACCGACTAGGACAAAAATGAGGTAACATTTAAGAATTTAACCTGGGATTGGAGAAACGAAATTGTAAATTTTTTGTAGAATGGTACCGTTCCTGAAGATAAAAAAGAAGCTCAAGCACTTCGCCGAAAGGCTGCACGGTATTTCCTAGTTCGTGACACTCTTTGTCGCAAAATATTTGGAGGTCCCCTAGAAAGGTGCCTTGGACCTAATCAAACCGATTACGTGATGAAAGAGATACACGAAGGACATTGTGGAAACCACGCAGGAGCAAGGTCTTTAGTCAAAACCCTAATCAGAGTAGGGTATCATTGGCCTAAAATGGAAGAAAACGCTGAGAATTGCGTAGCCAAATGCGATAAATGTCAGCGATATGCTAACAATATGCATCGACCATCAGAATTACTCCACCCAGTTGTGTCACCTTGGCTATTTATGAAATGGGGAATGGATATAGTAGGACCTCTACCCCCAACCAAAGGAAATGTACAATTTTTACTTGTATTAACAGATTATTTCTCAAAATGGGTGGAGGCAGATGCTTTTAAACAAGTGCGAGAAAAAGAAGTGAAACTCTTCATATGGAAAAACATCATATGTCGTTTTGGTGTACCAAAGTAAATCGTATATGACAATGGCCCACAATTCATAGGCTTACAAATCACAGAATTCTTCCAAAGCTGGAAAATCAAACGAATCACTTATTCACCATATCATCCCATGGCTAATGGGCAAGCTGAGTCAACGAATAAAATCATTGTCAACAATTTGAAGAAACGGTTGGAAAAAGCTAAGGGAAACTAGCCTGAAGAGCTACCGACAGTATTATGGGCTTATAGAACTACTGCAAAGACAGCCACGAGAGAAACCCCATTCGTGCTTGTTTACGGTTCAGAAGCTCTAATACCGGTGGAAATTGGTGAACCAAACATGATATTCATAACAGCAACAACAAAAAACAAACGACGACAAGTTGAGAACAAATCTGGATTTACTCGAGTAGAGGAGAGAAGTTGCCTTAATAAGTATGGCTGCTCAAAAACAAATCATAGAGCGATATTACAACAGAAAAGCTCACCTCAGATATTTTAAAATTGGGGACTTTGTCCTTATAAAAGTCTTTCAATCAACAAAGAAGGCTGGTGCGGGAAAACTAAATCCAAATTGGGAAAGACCCTACAAAGTCCGTGGTATTGCTGGAAAAGGCGCTTATGAGCTGGAAACCATGGATGGCAGAATTTTACCAACAAGTTGGAATGTTGTTCACCTGAAGAAATATTACTTTTGAGGAAAAGGAATACCCACGGTCAGGTATCATTATGTTCGATTTCATTTTAGTACAATTAAAATTATACTAACCATGTTAGCTGATAGGCAAAGCTACCCCATAACCAGATGATGATATTAGATCTGCATAGACACGAGGAAGTAACTGAATTCCTAGTCTAGGGTTACAACTTTCTGATGGTCATTTAAAAGGGTTAAACAATCATCATCTAAACTATATACCTTTGAGACTCGTATATATTTCCTTTTCAGGAAAAGGACCACAAGAAAGGAATATTCAAGTGATCGAGATTTCATTCTTCAAAGCCCAAACACTTGGGGGACTATATAGCATGGAAGACAAAGAAGACTATCAAAAAAGTCAAAGCTCAAGCCTGAAGATCCATTTTTCCCAACAAGTCAAACGAGGAAAATCAAAGAGCCAAAGACAAAAACACAAATCCTGATTCAGAAACCTACAAAAAACATACTCGTGAATGTAAACAAATATTTAGGTCAAAGGCAGAATTTAGTTACGGGTAGAAATTCATACCCTCTTGTGTATTCAAAATATTTTGTAAAAGAAAACAGTTATGAAAGAGTTATAGACGATACTCAAACACATGTAAAATGTTACGATAGTTTGAATAATATAAAGACTTTCTTCAAAACATTATTCGGAAGAAACATGTGAATTCCCATCTCTCTTTTGTGTGTTTACACCATTATGAAGTTGAGATGTCTTCTTCATTAAGTGTCGTTCATAAAAGAGCCCTCTTTTATAAATCGTGCTCATTTAAAAAAGACACAAAATACTGAAGCATTTTTAATGCAAAATGAAATACTAAGGGGTAAAACAAAAACCCGAATGGAAAGCATGCAAACACTTAAGAGTAAAATGAAAACTCGAAAAAAACATAAGTCATGCTAAGAAATGTAAATATTAATATTATGGTAAAAACTAAGTATCAACTTAGTTTAAACCAAATTTCTTTAAACAAAGTTGCCCCTAAGTTGTCAGTTGGGGACTTACTAGAACCAAACTTCACCCCCAAATGGGACCGGGGTTAACCAATAATTGTTCCAAAAGAAAAAAAGAGGGTTTGATAAACACTTTCACTAGACACTAGGGGGATTATCTTCATCAGCAGGAGGAGCGGCTTGAGATGGCGAGGCATGGGCAGCAGCTTCATCAAGCACGATTTTATCACCCGTTGGGACTTCAACTTCAGGTATGAAATTTTTTGACTTTGCCGAGACTTTTCAATCGTCAACTTGGTTTTGGCAATTTCAACTTCTAAGTCAAAATTTTCTTGGCCCATTTCCGTCAATGTGTCAAGCCGGGCATTCAGATAAGCCCAACTCACATCAACATCTGCCTTTTCCTCGAGAGCCTCGTAATCTTTCTCCCATTGTTCAATATCGGCTCTCAGCTCATCTCTTTCAACCACGACAGCATCATAAGAAGCCTGCAAAGGGGCAAGAGATCTTTCCAGAAATTGAATCTTGTTTGAAGATTCACGGAGGTCTTCTTGAGTCTGAGTAAGTGATTGCACAAGTTCACCAGCATAAGCCTTCTTCTGGTCCAACAAAGCCTTCAAGCTTCTTATCTCTTCAGTAGCATGGGAAAGCTACTCCGCAAAGGAAGACTCCAGGATGTTTTTATCCTTGCCTGCTTGACTTAATGAAGCCTTCTCGATGGCCAATTCCGCTGCAATTACTCTGATCTGCTGCTCTAAGGTACACTTCTCCTCCTCTACTACCTCCATATCAAGCTGAAGACTCTCGAACTGCTCCTTCCAATTATCAGCCTCGGTATGATAGTCATTTGCTAATTGCTCCATATGAACGATCTTTTTCATTAATTTTGTACCAATAAGATTGATTTGCACGAAAGAGAAGTTAGATACGGTAAAGGATATATAAAAAGAAGGGAGAAAGATACAAAGTCTACCTTCAAGGACGAGTGTAAAATCTCGTTCATCCAAGTTAAGGAGCTATGACTTTCCAACATAGACTTCTCAACCGGGCCTATCAGGGGCTTCAACCACACATCTGCTTGGCCTGATTTCTTTAAGAGGCTACCTCCCACAGGAAAATCTATCATTATTTGCTTTATCACCCCACTACTGAAAGATCCTACTTCGACAATAGAAGGCATGGAAGTAGTGGTAGGTGAAGGAGCCACATCTGGAATAGGCGGGGGAGCAGAAACAGTAATAGAAGCATTAGACGAAAGTTCCACTGGAGCTGATGGAAGAAAAATAGCAAGAGGTGCCTCCTCTGAAACTGTGCCAAAGCCTTGGTGGAACAGTTGTTCAACTGATTCACTAGCAGGGGAAGGCGTTACATCTTCAGAAGCAGAATGTTCTGACTCAGGTACGGAAGGTGGATCAGTAACTAGAACACATTCATTGTCAGACACGACCTTTCTTCTCCGTGACCTCTGAATCAGCAAACCTTCCTCATGTTCTTCCTCATCCTCCAAGGTCTGAGACCCACTTGCTTTCCTTTTTGGTGAAGAGGAGTTAACAATGATTTCTTGGGCCTAGGCCAAAGAAAGTTTCAAAGAAGATACAGTAGCAACAGAGATCCCACGAGCGGGAAACCCTAACAAATGAAAGGGATCAGAGAAGCTTAAAGAGAGAAAGAAAGGAAATATAAAAAAGAAAAACCTTACCATGGGTTTTCACTTTTCAACCAAACCTCGCCGAGAGGTACTTCCAAGAACGTTCTTCCATAGGAGCGATCAACGCCAATTTTTCTGCCCAACCAAGGAAACCGGAGACTTCCTCGATGTTTCCCATTGTTGCAGCGAAAAGAAAAAAAAACAGTCAAGGTCTGGAAATCTATCAAAAATAAAGAAGAAAAGTGAGCAAAACTGTACTCACGTGCAAAGTTCCATATCTCAGGGAAGGGGAGATTTTCTTTACCTACCAAGCCTTTAGTAGGGACAGCAACATACCGGACATACCATACTCTATCTTTATAATCATCAAGTATAACCAAAACTGTCACGATCCAAATCCTAACTCAGGTCGTGGTGGCGCCCAACACCGGGGTCAGGCAAGCCTAAACTCAAATTACTAATAAATTTCCCTTATTTGTATAAAACATTCCACACTTACCAAATTTTTAAGTTTAGAACATTAAGTGGAACCGGATAATCAACCAACTTAGATAAATGTTACTACAGAGGATCATGATCCAAAATATACAATCCCAAAATATGATGTCTACTATGTATGTGCCAGGAACTAGTGTCACAAGTCTATGGGCATATTAGTAGAATATACAAAAGATGAAATAAAAATGTCCCCCTGTCTGAAAGTATTAGACGGGAATAAGAAAAATAAGACTCCTTAGTGCTGCTGAGAATCGCCAGGGGAAGCAGCTCACCGTGAAGTCAAGTCCAGATATACTCAGGATCGAGCTCCGGCCTGATAACCAGATGCACCAGCCTAAGAACCTGTACAATTAAGTACAGAAGCGTAGCATGAGTACATAAACAAATATGTACCCAGTGAGTATCCAGTCTAATCTCCAAGAAGTAGTGAAGAGAGGTCGACGTGATACTTACTAGGGTCAACAATATATAATAAATACAGGCTAGGCAGAGGTAGCAATACTGAACAATAATAATAATAATAAGGGCAGCAGCATCAAATAACATGTAGTACCTTTACGTATCACCTTCCATAGCAATAAAGTTACTTAGTTACCTTCTTATCCATAAAAATCAACAAATATAACTACAGGGCTTCCCATCAATTATTAAACACATAACAAGCCGTGAACGTATGGCTGATACGACGTGAAAAGTAAATGTGCACTTCCGAGGGTCGAACGACCCGAACTATAGATGCATCTATCTTCCCCGCTCGCGAATCGAACATGAGACACGATTAACATAATACTAGGGCTACCCCGCTCGCGAATCATTCATGCGACTCGGGTTCCCGTATAATTTCATAATTAACAAGCAATTTCGGATAATTTAGCACTGAACATACTAGCAGGAAAAGAGTCCAATAAGGTCAACTTCAAATCATAACTTCTTAGGCCTTCATATGTGAGGTTCAAGGATATTAGACTACTTAAACCATATGCAAGATCACAGATATAACACATAAAGCATGCTTGTGAGTCCTAAACTACCCGACAAGGCATAATGCGTGGGCTACGCACGAACTCTCGTCACTTCGTGCGTGCGTAGCCCACGCAAATAAGGACATACAATCATTTATAATCACCTATGGGGACGATTCCCTCGTACAAGGTTAGAAAGGAGACTCACCTCGTGCCGAGCCTACTTTCCGAGTCAAGAATGCGCCCGAAACTCCAAACTCGTCTCCCAAGGACTTGAAACTAGTCAAATGATGTATAAATACATTAATTTATACTCAAAGGCATGAAATTCCCCTATTTACTTAGTTATTTCAACTTATCTTGAAGAATCCCAAAATACACCCTCGGGCCCACATGCTCGGATTCCGGAAATGTTTGAAGAAAACACTCACCCATATCCTAAGTATCAATAATATATAGTTTTTGTATGATTTCATGGAAATTTCCTTGGTAATTCTCCCATTTTTCATAAAACCTAGGTTTTTACTCTAACCCATGATTCCCATTAATTAGTGTGTTAATCTACCTAAGAATCCAAGTATTAGACTAAGTTTAGGGAAGGAATTACTTACCTTAAAGTAACTAGGTCGTTTGCCTCTCTTGCGTGATCAAAATCACCCCAAGGAAGAAGAAGAAGGCCAAAAAAATGGTTAAGTCCCGTTATTAAAACACACTGCCCAGCTGCTCCTTCTATGCGAACGCAGCCTGGGCAGTGCGTTCGCGATGAACAAGTGGCCAGGCCTTCAGAGGCCTTCTATGCGAATGCGGAGAGGTCTTCGCAAACGCGGAGGCCAGCTTGGCTAGACCTTCGCGAACGCGGCAGGGAGGGTGCGAACGCACTGGGTAAGGGCTAAGCTGGGTTGGCCCATTGTTATACCCTATGCGAACGCGGGGGAAAGGGTGCGAACGCGATGGTCATAGGCCCAACCAATAGCGAACGCGGGGAAAACTTTGCGAACGCATAGAGAATCTGCCACCCCTGCCCAACTTCTTCTTCGCGAACGCAGTCACCCCTCCGCGAACGCAAAGAAGGAAACCAGACCTGGAAATTTTGGTTTTTAACATTTATCTCAGAGGGGTCCGAAACTCACCCGAGACCCCTCCAAAGGCACTGACAGGTATGTATTCTTGATACAGACTCGCTCGAATTTTCAAAACGTGAAAAACAACAACGAAACTAAGAATCCGACCCCAAAACCAAATTGAATCAAACTTTGAACTTCAAGTTCTAGAATTCGCTTTCAATGCGCTGAACCTGCCTATACTACTCGGAATGACACCAAATTTTGCAAGCAAGTCATAAATGACATAACGGAACTATTCCCGGTCTTGGAATTCCGTTCGGACCTCGATAACACAAAAACACATTCCAAACCTCAATTCTTAAACTTAAGGAATCATATTTCACTATTTAGCGTCGAAACGCTCCCGGGTCATCCAAAACCCGTTCCGGACACACGCCCAAGTCGAAAGTATCATACGAAGCTACCAGAACCATCGAAACTCGATTCCGAGGTCGTTTACTCAAAATGTTGACCGAAGTCAAACTTGGCCTTAAAAGCCAACCTTAAGGAACTAAGTGTTCCCATACCATTCTAAACTCTTCAGAATCCCGAACCACCTATCCCCACAAGTCATAAATCATTAAAAGCAACTACGTGAAGTCTTATTTAGGGGAACGGGGTCCTAAAATGCAAAACAACCGGTCAGGTCGTTATATTCTCCACCTCTTAAATAAACGTTCGTCCTCGAACGAGTCTAGAATCATACTTGGAGTGCTTAATAAGTTGTGGATATCTGCTCCGCATGTCCTCTTCGGACTCCCAAGTCGCCTCCTTGACTGGTTGGCCCCTCCACTAGACCTTTACGGCAGGAAGTCTCTTGGATCTCAATTGGTGATCCTGCCTGTCAATAATAGAAATTGGCTCCTCCTTGTAGCCCAATCTCTCATCCAACTGAATGGTGCTGAAATCAACCACATGAGAGAAGTCGGCGTGGTACCTGTGGAGCATGGATACATGAAAGACCGGATGAACTTCTAATAAACTGGGAGGTAAAGCAAGCTCATAAACAACCTCTCCAACTCGCTTCAATACCTCAAAAGGACCTATAAACCTTTGGCTCAGCTTGACTTCTTCCCGAACCTCATAATACCCTTCATCGGCGAGACTTTCAACAGGACCTTATCTCCCTCCATAAATGATACATCACGCGCTTTCTGATCCACGTAACTCTTCTATTTGGACTGTGATGCGCGGAGCCTCTCCTGAATCAACTTCACCTTCTACAAAGCATCCTTCACCAGGTCGGTGCCATATAACTTACCCTCGCTAGGCTCAAACCACTCGATAGGAGAACGACATCGCCGACCATACAAAGCCTCGAATGGAGCCATCTCGATGCTGGACTGATAGCTATTATTGTAAGCAAACTCGGCCAAAGGCAAGAACTGGCCTCACTGACCCCCGAAGTCAATCACACATGCCCTGAACATGTCCTCCAGTATCTAAAATATACGCCCCGTGACCATCAGTATGAGGGTGAAATGATATGCTGAGATCTATCAGGGTACCCAACTCACTATGCAATACTCTCCAGAAGTGCGAGGTGAACTGAGGACCTCGATCTGATATAATGGACACCGGCACACCGTGCAACCGGACTATCTCTCGAATGTAGATCTAGGCTAACCTCTCAGAAGTGTAAGTAGTAGCTATCAGAATGAAATGCGCCAAATTTGTCAACCTATCGACAATGACCCAAACCGCGTCAACCTTCCGCAAAGACCGAGGTAACCCAACCACGAAGTCCATAGTGATGCGCTCCTACTTCTACTCAGGAATGGGCATCTGCTGAAGTAGGCTTCCTGGCCTCTGGTGCTCATACTTAACCTGCTCGATATTAAGACATCTAGCCACATACTCCACTATGTCCTTCTTCATCTGCCTCCACCAGTAATGCTGCTTCAAATCACGATACATCTTCGTAGCACCAGGATGAACAGAATACCGTGAACTGTGTGCCTCCTCTAGAATCCTCTCCCTCAGGCCATCAATATTAGGAACACATAAATGACCCTGAAGTCTCAGAATACCATCCTCACCAATAGTAACCTCCTTGGCACCACCCCGAACCACTGTCTCCGATAGTTCTGCCAAGCACGGATCATCAAATTGCCGATCCTTAATCTCTCCCAATAGTAAAGACTGAGCAACCACATGTGCTAGAACTCGGTGAGGCTCTGAAAGGTCTAATCTCACCAGAATATTAGCCAAGGATTGTATGTCCAAGGCTAGAGGTCTCTCCTCTGCTGCAATATAAGCAAAACTACCCATACTCTCCGCCTTCCTGCTCAAAGCATCTGCTACCACATTTGCCTTGCCCGGATGATAAAGAATGGTGATGTCATAATCCTTCAGCAACTCAAGCCACCTGCGCTGCCTCAAATTAAGGTCCCTCTGCTTGAACAAGTGATGCAAGTTGCGGTGGTCCGTATAGACTTCACAGGACACCCCATACAAGTAGTGCCTCCAAATCTTAAAAGAATGAACGATCGCCGCCAACTCCAAATCATGCACAGGGTAATTCTTCTCATGAACCTTCAGCTGGTGCGAAGCGTAAGCAATGACTCTCCCCTCCTAAATCAACACACACCCCAAGACGAAACGTGAAGCGTCACAATATACTATGTACATCCCAGAACCGGAAGGCAATACTAGAACTGGTGTTGAGTTCAATGCTGTCTTGAGCTTCTGAAAGCTTGCCTCACACTCGTCGTACCATCGGAACGGGGCATTCTTCTGAGTCAATCTAGTCAATGGGGCTGCAATGGATGAAAATCCCTCCAAAAATCAGCGATAATAACCCGCTAGACCCAAGAAGCTCCTGATCTTTATAGCTAAAGTAGGACGTGGCCAACCCTAGACTGCCTCAATATTCTTAGGATCCACCTTGATACCCTCTTTGGATACCACATGTCCCAAGAATGACACGGAATCCAACCAGAACTCACACTTGGAGAACTTAGCATATAACTTCTGTTCTCGCAAAGTCTGGAGCACAACTCTCAAATGCTGCTCGTGGTCTCCTAGGCTACGTGAGTAAATCAGAATGTCATCAATGAAGACAATGACAAAAGAATTAATATACGGTCTGAAAACCCTGTTCATCAAGTCCATAAATGCTGCCGGGGAATTAGTCAAGCCGAAGGACGTCACCAGGAACTCATAATGGCCATACCTCGTACGAAAAGCAGTCTTCGGAACATCCGAGTCCCGAATCTTCAACTTATTGTACCCCAATCTCAAGTCGATCTTAGAAAACACCCGAGCACCCTGCAACTGGTCAAACAAATCATCGATACGCGGCAATGGATACTTTTTCTTAATGGTGACCTTGTTCAACTGGCGGTAGTCAATACACATCCGCATAGACCCATCCTTCTTCTTCACAAATAGCACTGGAGCACCCCACGACGATACACTCGGTCTGATAAACCCATTAGCCAACAAATCCTCAAGTTGTTCCTTCAATTCTTTCAACTCCTTCGGAGCCATACGGTATGGGGGAATGGAAATAGGCTGAGTGCCTGGAGCTACATCAATACAAAAATCGATATCACGATCCGGAGGCATGCCCCGAAGGTCTGAAGGAAATACATCAGCAAACTCTCAAACCACTAGTACTGAATCAATCGTCGGGGACTCGGCGGTGGTGTCTCGCACATAAGCAAGACACGCTAGAAAACCCTTCTTGACCATATGTCAAGCATTCAGGAAGGAAATAACCTGACTGGCTGCACTAACTGAGGAACCTCTCCACTCCAGCCTAGGCAACTCGGGCATGGCTAAAGTAACTGTCTTGGCATAGCAATCTAACACGGCATGATAGGGCGATAGCCAATCCATGCCTAGAATAACCTCGAAGTCAATCATGTCAAGCAAAGGTTCGCTCTGGTCTAGAACCCACAGAAGGTAACCACACAAGACCCGTAAATTCGGTCAACCACTACAGAATCGCCCACAGGAGTGGACACATAAATAGGAGAACCCAAGGACTCACGAGGAACATCCATGAAATGAGAAAATAAGGCTGAAACATATGAATAGGTGGATCCTGTATCAAATAACACTGATGCCTCTCTACCACATACTGAAATAATACATGTAATCACGACATCTAAGGCCACTGCATCTGATCTGGCTGGAATAACATAGAATCTAGCTGGAGCACCAGATGATTAAGCTCCGCCAGAAGGATTAGGAGCTAACTGACCTCCCCCTGACTGGCCTTCACCTCTAGGACGACCCCTGCTAACCTGTCCTCCACCTCTAGGTGGCCGGACCGCTGGTGCTGGACTCATAGGCTGATAACCTTGCTGTACTGCCTTGCCCCGAAACCTGGGTCAAGTCCTCCTGATATGGACTGGATCCCCGCACTCATAACATCTCATCGGTGGCATGGCCTGCTGCCCTGAAGAAGAACCTTGGATAGCTGGGGGACGGTGAGGACTCTCTGGCATAACACTAAAGTAAGGCCTCACTGGGACACCACGAGGAGGTGGTGGTAGTGGTGCAGAATATGTGGGCCTGCTGGGCTGGCCCCTGCCGAACTGACCTCTGCCCCTAACTGGAGCACCTCTGCAATCCTCGAAAAATCTGGCTCTCTTATCCTGCTGCACCTGCTCTCTAATCCTCGACCGATAACCCTCGATCCTGCGAGCAATCTCCACTACCAGCTGATAAGGAGTCCCCATCTCCACCTCTCGGGCCATGTTGGCCCTAATGCTTGGATGTAACCCGACTAAAAAGCTCCGCACTCTCTCAGCCTCTGTAGGAAGTATCATGAGTGCATGACGAGATAGCTCAGAAAATCTAGCCTCGTAATATGTCACTGACATCGGACCTTGCTCCAGCTACTGAAACTGATATCTCAGCTCTTCCCTCTCAGAGGGTGGAATATACCTGTCCAGGAACAACTATGTGAACTGCTCCCAAGTAATAGGAGGAGAATCTGTCGGCCTTCCAAGAATATATGTCTTCCACCATCTGCGAGCTCGGCGCTCTAACTAGAAGGTAGTTAAGTCCACTCCATGGGACTCTAATATCCTCATGTTTTGCAGTCTGTTCCTGCACCTGTCAATAAAATCCTGGGCATCCTCGCCCCGCTCACCTCCGAAGATAGGAGGGTGCAATCTAGTCCATTTGTCCAATAACTTCTGTGGATCGCCGTCCGCAGCTAGTCTGGGCTCAAGTGTTGCTGCTACAGGCTGGGCCCCGACCACGGGCAGTGTACCCGAGGTTTGATATATCGCTGCTGCATGACCTACGGCCTGTGCAGTAGGGGTCTGGGCTCCTCTTTCCCGCCTGGGATGTGGCAGGATCCGTTGGAAATAAACCAGCCTGAGTCATAGTATCCATGAATCGCATCATACGGCCCATGACCTCCTGGAAGCCTGGTGCAGTCATGAAGTCCATCGGAGTAGGATATGCTGAGGGCACCTCGCACTGCTCCTCCGTGATGGGATACGCTACTGGTGGTGCAACTTGAATAGCTCTAGGACGCCCTCGTCACCTACCTCGGGCTGGTGCCCTCCCCCGGCTACTGCCACGGCCTCGGATAATAAGGGTAGCGGCCCCTCCCGGGACTAGAACATTGGATGCGCGCGTCCTCACCATCTGTGAGAGAATAGAAGAGTAAGACTTAGTATGCCATCAACTCCACGATAGAATATCAATAAAGAGAGATTTCCTAACACCCGATAGCCTCCTGAAGATAAATACAGGCGTCTTCGTACCGATCCGCAAGACTCTAATGGATTTGCCCGTGACTTGTGAGACCTACGTGAACCTAGAGCTCTGATACCATGTTATCACGACCCAAATCCTAACTCAGGTTGTGGTGGCGCCCAACACCGGGATCAGGCAAGCCTACACTCAATTTACTAATCAATTCGCCTTATTTGTATAAAACATTCCACACTTACCAAAATTTTAAGTTTAGAACATTAAGTGGAACCAGATAATCAACCAACTTAGATAAATGTTACTACAGAGGATCATGAGCCAAAATATACAATCCCAAAATATGATGTCTACTACGTATGCGCCAGGAACTAGTGTCACAAGTCTACGGACATACTAGTAGAATATACAAAAGATGAAATAAAATTGTCTCTAAAGACCCATAAAATTTCTTGTTTAAAATAATGCCGAATACGTCCCCGAGTTGTTATAACTGTAGAAATTCTTAAAACGATACTTGATTGTGTAAAGTACCCCGGAATTTGAAAGAATAAAATTTTCCAGAAGTTGGGCGTTATGCGACGCACTATGCGATCGCATAACGGGTATGCGAATCGCATAATGGTCGCATACCTGGGCAGGCCACTGCCCAATTGGAGGACAACTATGCGGTCCATTATGCGATTGCATTTCGGTTCTGCGGACCGCATATTTGTCGCATTCTTGCCCTTTGATTTCTGAGAGGGAGGTTATGCGACGCACTATGCGATCGCATAACGTGTATACAGATCGCATAGTGGTCTCATACCTGCACAGTGTGTTTTAATTTTGGCCCACCTGGAGGGCCATTCTGCGGTCTTCTGTGCGGACCGCATGTCAGGAATGCGATCGCATTCCTTACCGCATTCCAGTGTCGGGCTCCTAATTTTTCTAATTTTAAAAACCCGACCCCCAGTTCATTAAAACACCCCACCCTTTCATTTTTACAAGTCTTCTGAACAAAATAGAGAGAAGGAAAGGGGAGTTCTTGAGAGAGAAAGTGGTTCTTCCATCAAGTTGATTTTCAAAGTCCCTCAGGCCTGATAATTCGAGTAATCTTCTTCTTCCTCATTCTAGCAGGTAAGGGTTCCCAACTCTTTTCCACTAATTTTCTGATTTTAAACAAATGGAGGATTTGCATGGATTGTTTCTTTAAAATATTAACTAAGACCTTGCATGCATGTTTAATAATGGTGTTAATTTAGTAAGAGGGAGTGGTTTGGGATAAATTTCACAAAGACAGGGTTGGTAGTCTAATAGGGTCACATAGTGTTTGGCAGAATGTTTAAGAGAGTCCGAATTGCAAGCATGACTTCCAATTCTAAGTTGAATACGTTTATTTGTGAACTACATTGACGGTACTAGTCGGTTCGGTGATTTGTGAGTAAAAGTTAAAAAGGGGATTTCGACTCCAGGTATGTATGGCTAACTTTAATCCTTGTAAAATCCCTCTTGTTGTGGTAAGAATATGGTGCGTGTACTTATATGTAAATATGTGAATTACTGTCTAGTTGATTACTACCCCGCTGTGTTAGATGAGATTTTGAATTTTGACTTGGCATGCCCACATTGTTATGTGCAAAGATGGTAATTGTTTAAAATTATTGATATGAAGCATTGTAAATAAGTTGAACGGTTATGGCAACACCTTGTGCATAAATTGCTGCTTGATGAAAGTTTGGGGTGCTTTGAGCCCAAGTAAATGAATTGATAAATTCTAATTTGTGATCCTTGAAAGGAAGGCCCATGTGATGCAATTGTTTGGTGTTGTTGTTGAAATTGTGATCCTTGAAAGGAAAGCCCTTGTGATGAAATTGTTGGTGTTGTTGTTATGAAATATGAATTGTCAGGCGGGGTCGGGTTGCGCGCCGCAACACGAAGTAATAAGGTGCGGGTTGTGGTGATAAGGGTGGCTGAGGTAATAAGGGTGGCTGAGGTAATAAGGGTGGAAAAGTAATCATTGTCACTATTGATATGAAAATTATGAAACTCGTGAATATGGTGCTGTTGGAAAGGGAAGAAGGAGAGATTGTAAAATTGTTGATTTTGATTGTCACTTTCCGTGTGTTTTGATTGTTGGTCCTATTATTGTCTTGTTTCTTATATGTAATATTGGTTGATTGTACTTGGGATAAAGTTTGTTAATACATACTAGTACTGTTCCACTGTACTAACGTCCCTTTTGCCGGGGGCGCGACATCTTTTATATGGATATAGGTGGTTCCATAGCAGGTAGCTCAGCCCGCCGTTAATGGTACCTCCTCTTAATCTCTACAGCAGTTGTGGTGATCCCCTCTTCTCCTCGGGGCTGTGTGTGGATCATACCACCTTTTTTTTATGTTGTAAAGGTATAGCTGGGGCCTTATTACCGGCAGGTTATGTAAAATCCCTACTATTCATAGAGGCTCCGTAGACATGATGTGTGTGTATGAATGTATTTTTTGGGTAGTAACGACACGTACTCGGAATCGTGGATCATGTTGGAAAGTTATGTATGTATTTTGTATGTTTGAATATCAATCGCTGAAATGTTAAAAGAGGAAACCGGTGGAGATATGTTGTGAAATGTACTTCGAAACTAAAATCGGCTAACTCACAGGAAGTAATGTATATTATAAACGCAGGGAAATATGTTGGGCAGGAGAGGCAATCCAGGTCCGCTTGATTGGGTTCACCCGATTAGGCGCCAGTCTCGTCCCTCAATTTTGGGGCCTGACAAACTTGGTATCAGAGCTTAAGGTTTTTTTAAAGGGTCCTAGGATGTCTCAGAGCCGTGTTTAGTAGAGCCCTTCTTATTGGTGTGTTGTCGACTACATCTATAATTAGGGGGCTACATGGACATTTAGGAAATTACCCTTTTATTGTGCTTTGTTCCGAAATTTTCAGTAATGGCACTAAAGAAGAGAGCACGACTCGGCCTTGAGGCCAAACCCAACCCTGGGGTGACTGTGAATTCTGTACCAGATAGTGCAGGTGAGATTGACTCTCCGACCTTGAATTTGCCTGACCCTTCTATTTCGGATCAAAGCATTCCTATTCCTGCGGCAGCGGAGGGTGCTGCAATCCCTCCTGCTGATATTCTTGATACCTCTACAGTTCCAGCTTTCGGTCCCGGTACGTCCGAGGGGGACCTCAGAGGAGCTATTCATATGTTGACTCAGTTGGTGGCCGCTCAGGCCCAAAGATCTCATGCTACCCCTGTGTCCTCCACCGGACAAGGAGATTCTGCCAGCTCCAGAGTCAACCAGTTTCTGCGGTTGTCCCCTCCAGAGTTCTCAGGTACAGATCCAGAGGCCGATCCACATGATTTTCTTGATGAGATGTACAAGACCCTTCGGGTGATGAAGGCTACAGAGACAGAGGGGGTTGAGTTAGCTTCGTACAGGCTGAGGGGAGCAGCATATTCCCGGTTTGAGATGTGGGAGCGTTCTTGTCACGACCCAAAACCGGTTCAGGTCATGATGGCACCTAACAGCGAGGTTAGGCAAGCCAACGTACAACTATAACAATAAAAGTGCGGAATATAATCAACGGTATGGGGTAAGGCCGTAGAAATAAGGTGAGCCACAACTAGGCCCAATATATACAACCCCAAATTACCAACATAACTACAAAAATGTGTGCCAGGACTAGTGTCACAGTGTCAACGAGTGGCTACATAGATAAACAACTAAAATATACATATACAAAAATATACAAGCCGCAGTCTGGAACAAAAGACTGAGCAAAATGAAACTAGAAGGCTCCAGAGGTGCTATCAGGATGAGGCCAAGAAGACAGCTCACCATATGGAGTGACACCGCGATCAGTATCTATCAGCAGGCGGACGACCAGACAGACCATCCTCAAGACCTGCCTAATCAAGTGCAGAAAAAGAAAGAAAGTGCAGCATGAGTACATATAAACAAATATGTACCCAGTGAGTATCCCGTCTAAACTCGTAAAGAGTAGTGACGAGAGGTAAAAAATATACCCACTAAGGTCCAGTACATAATGAAATAAGATACAAACCGAGCAATAACATCATGTGAGAAAATACATCAAGTATAAGGACATGTAATCAACAAACATGTAACTGATCTT